>PVHP010047537.1:0-12856 GCA_004024765.1 Zapus hudsonius
TTTTCAAATTTCACTTTTTTTTTTTTTTTTGGTTTTACAAGGTAGGGTCTCGCTTTAATCCAGGCTGACCTGGAATTCGCTATGTAGTCTCATGGTGGCTTTGAACTCAGGGCAATCCTCCTACCTCTGCCTCCTGAGTGCTGGGATTAAAGGCGTGTGCCACCACGCCTGGCCACTTTTTTTTTTTAACAGTACTGGGGATTATGAGGCTAAGCACTCTGACACTGACCTGTAACCCCAACCTATTATTTTAAGCTTGCTTTCATGTGTGTATCTATGTCTTTCTGTCTGCCTGCATGTGTGTGTATATGTACGGGCTAATACATGCCACAGCATGCATGTGGAGACCCGAGGACAACCCTGAGGTGTCTGTGCTCTTCTGTATTCTTTGAGACAGGGTCTCTTGCCACTGCAAACAAATGCCTGTCCAGCTTTATGTGGGTGGCTGAGGATTTTAATCCAGGCTATCAGGCTTTACAAACCAAGTGCTTTAACTGCTGAGCCATCTCCTCAGTCCCTTGCTTACTTTTTGCATCCAGTTTACATGGGCGGCTTTGGAATTGAACCTGGCCTGGCAGGCTTTGCAAGGAAGTGCTTTTAACTGCTGAGCCATTTTCCCAGCCCCTATAAATAACTTTAATTGTAAGAAAATAAGGTGTTAATTCATTTAACAGTTAAATACTTGCTTCCCGCTTACATTAGATTATGCCTTTTGAATCACAGTGTAATTGAGGTGTAGCTGTTGGGTCAAACCGTATGGTTCTTTTTGGTGGTGCATTGCTTTCTGAAAGGTTTTACCAGTCTTTCTCCCGGCAGTGTGTGACCTAGGCTTTCTAGTATACTGTTCAGAGCAATACTAGTACTCATGATAGTTGCCCCTGATCGTGCATCCTCAGAAGTTTGTACTTAACCTTATCCTGGGAGTGGGTTGGTGGTCCCAAGTTGGTTCCTGCAATGTCTTCTCAGCTTTCAAGACCAAAGATGCTCTCTGGGTGGAATGGATGATTCTAGTGTCTGTAGCTTAGTCTACAGCTGAGTTTGAAGATTATAAGAGAGGATAGGACTTTGGTTCATCTGGTCTTGAGCGTTCAGAGACAGCAGTATTTAGGGTATGTGGCCAGAGCCTTGATGTGGCCTATGAATGGCCTCCTGGGAGGTCTGAACTTTGAGTTGGATAGGAGGGACTCAAGGAAGGTGACCAGGGCAGGACTTGGACAATTTCAAAAGGGATTTTCTGGATCAAACTGAGACTTTATTAGGTCACCAAATTACCAGGATTTCTTTTTCGTTTTGCCTAATGGAAAATTATTTTAAAATTCTCCTGTTACCCCAGTACTTGAAAGGTAGAGGTAGGAGGATCCAGAGTTCAAGGCCAGCTTCTGCTACACAGTTTGAGGTCAGCCTGGGCTATATGAGACTCTGTCCCCAAACTGTAATTTTTACTGATAGTAACTATATTTTGTCCTCAGAGCCCTTGTAGTTAGTCCAGTAAGCCAGTTTAGGTTTTGCAAAATGGTACCCTAACTCCCCCAGCAAGGACGAAGAGTGGGGTTAGAAGACTATGACCAGGTTAGGTATGGTTTCTTCATTTGTCTCTTTCCTCTTCTTTTCCCCATTCTCTTGTTTCAAGCTTATGGTCTCTCTTCATCCTATGGACTCCAGCCAGTCCTCCTCTTCTCATCTGAGGTGTCCATTTTGTTGATGGCAACTTGGAGATGGAGGCTTGTGAGCCCAACTGTCCCAGGTGCTGTCTGGGCCTCCTTGGCAGTAGACACTCCTGAACTGACAACTATTGCTCTGCTTTCCAAGCACAGGATGGCACCGAGGTGGTGGTCAAAGAAGTTCTGCCAGGAGACAGTGTCCACAGCCTCCTCAGCATTCTGGATGTGATCACTGTAAGTACCCACCCCAGGCACCAGGCATCTCTGGGTTAGCTTCTTCTCTCTGCCTTGCTGGACAGCATGCCCCTTATTTGGTGGAGGCAGAAAAGGGGGGATGACATTTGAGAGAAAATGATTCTAAACATTTGTGCTTATTACATATTTAAATTTGAAATTTTTACAAAATGTCTCGTACAGATTTTTAAGATGTACTTGATGTTTTATAAACAGCAGCTGTCTGTTCTGCCCCCGGCCTTCCAACTCTCAGGTTCTCTTTAAGCATCTGCTTATCTTTTTAAAATTTATTTATGTATTTATTTGAGAGAGAGTGAGAAAGAAAGGCAGACAGAGGGAGAGAGAGCTAGAGAACGGGCATGCTAGAGCCTCCAGCCACTGTAAGTGAACTCCAGACACATGCACCAACTTGTGCATCTGGCTTTACATGAGCATTGGAGAATCGAACTTGGGTCCTTTAGCTTAACAGGCAAATGCCTTAACCTCTTAGCCATCTCTCCAGCCCTCCTTGTCTTGCTTTATAACTTGTGCATCTTATATACATTGGCTTCTGGTCTGGAGGATGGAGATGAGCTCTTCTTCACTGCCCACTGTGCTACTCCTGGGTCCCACATTTTCACCCATGGGGGTGGTAAAACTCTAAGACTTTATGCATCTTTTAAAAAATATTCATTTATTTATAAAGAGAGAGATAATGAATGAAAATGGGTGTGCTAGGGCCTCCAGCCACTGCAAGTGAACTTCAGATACATGCACCACTTTGTACATCTGGCTTTATATGGGTACTGGGGAATTGAACTCAGGTCATTATTCTTTGCAGGCAAGCACCTTAACTGTTGAGCCAACTTTCCAGACCCTCCTCGTCTTTTTTTTTTCTTTCTTTTTTTAAAAAAATATTTTATTTATTCATTTTCAAGCACAGAGAGAGAGAGAGAGAGAGAGAGCGAGCGAGCGAGCGAGCGAGAGAGAGAGAGAGAGAGAGAGAGAGAGAGAGGGAACCAGGGCCACCACCTTGTGGGTCTGGCTTATGTGGGTACTGGAGAATTGAACCGGGAGGCCTTAGGCACTGGAGGTAAGTGCCTTAACCACTGAGCAATCTCTCCAGCCCCCTCCTCATCTTTTTAAAAAATATTTATTTGTGAGAGAGAGAAGGAGGCAGTGAGAGAGCAAGAGAATGGGCACTCCAGGGCCTCCAGCCATTGCAAGTAAACTTCAGATACATGTTGTACTTTGTGCTTCTGGCTTTACATGGGACTGGAGAATCAAACCCAGGTCGTTAGGCTTTGCAGACAAGTGCCTTAACTGCTGAGCCATCTCTCCAGCCCTATGCATCTTATTCACAGTTGAGCCATGTAGTGTTCTAGGACTATATTTTCTTTCTTGCCAACTTTTTTGTTTTGTTTTGTTTTCCTGGAATTGATAGTTCCTTCAATTTTAGGCTGTTTAGCTTTTTTTTTTTCTTCTCTGTACACACATCACTTATGTTTACTCTAGCCTGGGTTGCACAAGTAGTACTTCTATCTGGGAACACTTCCCACTTGGAGCCTTACCCTCATGTCCCAATTTGACCTTCCCGGCCTGCCATTCACTAAGTGTCCTTTGGTCTCTGCACTTGGTGTGTGAGGCTCTTGCTTTCTCCTCCTAGTCTCCTTTCTTGTTTTGTTGGAGCAAATCTTCTGTTAGCTTCCCAAAGAAGCTGCAGGAAGGTATCTTTTTGAAACCTAACACATCTGGAACTTCTTTTTCTCTTTGAACTTACTAGTTTTTCTCAACTTACATTAGTTTTGTGTATTTGGGCTGGTTTTCTAAATCTTCTGTTGAGTTTTAAATTTTTTAAAAAAAATTTATTTGTGAGGAGAGAGAGAGAGTGAGAAAGAGAGAGAAATGAGAATGATTACACCACAGCCTCATGCCACTTCAAAGGGACTCCACATGCATGCACCACTTTGTGCATGCTTTATGTGGGTAATGGGGAATTGAACTCAGGTCGTTAGGTTTTGCAGGCAAGTACCTTAACCACTGAGCAATCTCCCCAGCCCCTCAAAGTATTTTTTTTTTTTTTGAGGCAGGGTCTCATTGTAGCTCAAGCTGGCCTGGAACTAACTTTGTAGCCCAGACTGGCTTTGAGCAGATGGCGATCCTCTTACCTCAGCCTCCTGAGTGCTAGGATTAAAGGGGTGAGCCACCAAGTCCAGCTTAATCCTCAGAGTTTATGTTCATGGGATGAGGAGGATAGAAAACCCTACTGTGGCACAAAGAGAGGTAGGTGGGACATTTGGAAAGCAGTTCATGTTAGATCATTAGAGAGGAGCCCATGACTGCATATTGGCTGATTTATAAGGAAAGAGATCATAGATAGAAAGATACACATGTGCTCTAGCAATAATGTGATATAGTCCAGAAAAGGGGGGTGGCTATCACCAGAACTGTACCATGTTGTTTAGATTTCTAGCCTCCAGAAATGTGAGAGGAGGGCTGGAGACATGGCTCAGCGGTTAAGGCACTTGCCTCCAGTGCTTAAGCCCGCGGGCTCAATTCCCCAGGACCCACATAAGCCATACCCACAAGGTAGTGGCCCTGGTATTCTCTCTCTCTCTCTCTCTCTCTTTCTCTGCTTGAAAATGAATAAATAAAATATATTAAAAAGAAATGTGAGAGGAATATATCTCTTTTTTTTTCCTATAAGGTACCCTGCGTTAGGCATTTTGTCTTTTTTTTGTGTGGTGCTGAGGACCAAACCATGAAAAGCTAACTAATACAATATCCACCTGCAAAAATGTATCTGAATCCATATTTTACTAATGGGTTATAGACCTAAATATAAAATAATAAATATTTTAAAAATAGCAAAGAAGAGCCAGGTGTGGTGCCGCACGCCTTTAATCCCAGCACTCGGGAGGCAGAGGTAGGAGGATCGCCGTGAGTTCAAGGCCACCCTGAGACTACAGAGTGAATTCCAGGTCAGCCTGGACTAGAGCGAGACCCTACCTTGAAAAACAAAACAAAACAAAAAAAGCAAATAAAATCTGTTGCTTTGTGCTATGGATGGTAATAAAAGTGTGATGTCTGAAAGAAAAAAAAAATTAGGGCTGGAGAAATGGCTCACCAGTTAAGGTGCTTGTGCTTGCCTGCAAAGCCTCACCACCTGGGTTTGATTTCCCAGTACCCACATAAAGCCAGATGCACAAAGTGGCTCATGCATCTGGAGTTCCTTTGCAGTGGCTAGAGGCCTTGGTGTGCCTGTTCTGTCTTGGACAGAGGCTAGGGTAGGACTTTGGAGAACAGGGCTGAGTCTCAGAGATCGTGTGAAAGTGTCACTGGGGGTGTGCAGGTCTGTGGACTGGCTGTGTCTGGGTCTTAACCACAAGTCCTGTCACCAAACCTTTGCTGTGACAATCCAGAAACATGGTTTACACCAGTATTATCAGCCCACAACATGCCTGGGAAGAGCATGGCTGTGTGAGTGGGAGAGTAGGGTCTCCTGAGGCCTCTCTAGGTTGTGCCAATTCTCTGGAAACTTCCTGGGTCCCCAGCATGGGACTGACTAAGTTATTGTTATAGGGTCATACTGCACCCTATAAAACCGTCTCCGCCCGGGCAGCTGTTCCATCCACCATCCTTCGGCTTCCTGCGGCAGCTTTTGAAGGAGTCTTTGAGAAGTACCCTGAAACCCTCGTGAGGGTAGTTCAGGTGAGTTGCTTCTTACCAACTTTCCTTGCTACCATGGGCCACCTTAAGCACCAGGTCTGGGAAATGGTATGGGAGCCCCCTAGGGGTCCTGTGGTGAGCTCAGCCTTGAGGGGGAATCCAGAAATCCAGAGAATGGGGAACTAGCTTGGCTGACAGGTCTGGCTGCTGAGGAGGTGGGTTCTGAGATTCTGTGATGTTTTAAATTTTTTGTTTGATTTTATTTTTCGAGGTAGGGTCTCTTGCTCTAGTCCAGGCTGACTTGGAATTCACTATGTAATCATAGGACGTCCTCAAGCTCACAGTTATCCTCCTACCTCTGCCTCCCAAGTGCTGGGATTAAAGTTGTGCACCACCACGCCCGACTGTTTAAAAAAAATTTTTTTTTGAGGTAGGGTCTCACTCTAGCCCAGGCTGACCTGGAATTCATTCTGTAGTCTCAGGCTGGCCTCAAACTCACGGCGATCCTCCTACCTCTGCCTCCCAAATGCTGGGATTAAAGGCGTGCTCCACCACACCCGGCTATGTTTAAAATTTTTTAACATATATTTAAAAATAGAAAATAATATTTATAACCTGGGTGTGGTAGTACATGCCTGTAATCCCGGTATTTGGGAGGCAGAGACAGGATTGTTGTGAGTTCAAGGCCAGCCTGGGCTACCTAGTAAGTGCTAGGCCACCCAGAGCTACATAGCAAGATTGTCTTTCAAAAAAAGAAAGAGGGAGCCAGGCGTGGTGGCACATGCCTTTAATCCCAGCACTTGGGAGGCAGAGGTAGGAGGATAACTGTGAGCTTGAGGCCGCCCTGAGACTACATAGTGAATTCCAGGTCAGCCTGGGCTAGAGTGAGACCCTACCTTGAAAAACCAAAAAAAAAAAAAAAGAAAGGGGTGGGAGAGATGGCGTAATGGTTAAGGTATTTGCCTGCAGTTCATTTGCAGTGGCAGGAGGCCTTGATGTGCCTATTCTTTCTCTCTCTCTCTCATAAATAAATAAATAAATAAATAAATAAATAATAAAATATATTTTTTAAAAAAGCTGGGCTTGGTGGCACATGCCTCTAGAGGCAGAGGTAGGAGGACCGTTGTGAGTTTGAGGCTACCCCAGAGACTACATAGTGAATTTCAGGTCAGCCTGGGCTGGAGTGAGATCCTACTTCAAAAACCAAAAAAAAAAAAAAGAAAAGAAAAGAAAGACAGACAGACAGAAAGAAAGAAAGAGGAAGGAAGGCAGGTAGACAGGCAGGCAGGTCAGGCATGGTGGCACCTTTATATCCAGCACCTGGGAGGCAGAGGTATGTTACTGCCCACCGCCAGCGGGGGCAAGATAAAACACACACACACACACACACACACCGCTTATGGGTGGAAGAACACGCATTCTCTCTTTCTTGCTCTCCCTTATTGCTCTCCTCATTGCCGAAAATGAAACAACATATATATAGAGCCCCTTGGCCAATCAGAGAGCTATTGTTCAGTCTACGATAAGAACCTGTGCACACGGCGGGCATGATGTGCAAATAGCCAATCAGGACTACCTCCTGAAACCTATTAAGCCAAGCCCCTCTTGGCAAGCTGTCAGGTGCCATCCTGAGCCTAATGTGCCTCCATGGGCCCCCAAAGGCTTTCGCCCCCGACAGAGGTAGGCAAATTGCTGTGAGTTTGAGGCTACTGCGAGACTACATAGCGAATTCCAGATCAGCCTGATCTAAAGTGAGACCCTATTTCAATCCCCCATTTTGGGGGGCTGGAGAGATGGCTCAGCAGTTAAGGCACGTGCCTCTCAAGCCCAGGGACCCAAGTTTGATTCCCCAGTACCCACATAAAGCCAGATCTGCAAAGTGGTGCATGCATTTGGAGTACATTTGCAGTAGCTGGAGGTCCTGGTACACCCATTCTCTCTGCCTGTCTCTCTTCTCTCTGCTTGCAAATAAATAAAAAATATTAAAAACAAACTGGGCGTGGTGGCGCATACTTTTAATCCCAGCACACAGGAGGCAGAGGTAGAGAATCCCTGTGAGTTCAAGGCCAGCCTGAGACTCCAGTGAATTCCAGATCAGCCTGAGCTACAGTGAGACCCTACCTTGGAAAAAAAAAAAAGAAAAAAATATTAAAAACAAAACAAAAAAGAAAGGAAAAAAATTTTTTCTTCCAAAACTGGGTTGTGGTGGCACATGCCTTTAATCCCAGCACTTGGGAGGCTGTTAGGAGGATCTCTGTGAGATTCAGGCCAGCCTGGGACTTCAGAGTAAGTTCTAGGTCAGCCTGGGCTAGAGTGGGGCCTTACCTTAAAAAAATTTTTTTTTTCCAGACTGGGGAGATGGCTCAGTAGTTAAGGCACTTGCTTGCAAAGCTTGAACGCCTGGGTTCAATCCAGTACCCACGTAAAGCCAGATGCAAAAAGTGGTGCATGTATCTGGAGTTTCTTTGCAATCCTCCCTCTCTCTCTCTCTCTCTCTCTCTCTCTTTCTCTCTCTCTCTCTCACATAAATAAATATTTTTTAAACTTTTATAACTTTACAGAGGCTTTTAGAGGTCCCATTCACCTGAAAGAGATTTTTAAATTTTTATTAAACTTTTTTTTTTTTGAGGTAGGGTCTCACTATAGCCCAGACTGACCTGGAATTCACTATATAATCTCAAGGTGGCTTCAAACACCTTCCTACCTCTGCCTCTTTAGTGCTGGGACTAAAGGCGTGCATCAACATGCCCAGCTTGAAACATTTTAAATATTCTTTATTTATTTAAGTGATAGAGATAGAGGACGGGTGCACCAGGACCTCTTTCCACTGCAAATGAACTCTAGATGACTATCCAAAAAAAATCCCTTTTGTGCACCTGGCTTTATGGGGGTACTGAGGAATTGAACCTGGTCTAGCCAGCTCTGCAAGCACCTGCTTTTAACCACTAAGCCATCATTCCAGCCCATATTTTAGAGTAAGTTTAGATTTATAGAAAACTTGAAAACCCTGCAGAGTTCCCATGTATCCCATCCCACCCTGCCCCATCCAGCTGAGGAAGTTTCCTGGGTCCCTGGAGAGGGTGGCTGTTCCTGATGCAGGCTTGAGCTGCTCATGCTCCGCCTTCTCTTGCAGATCATCATGGTGCGGCTGCAGCGTGTGACCTTCATGGCTCTGCATAACTACCTGGGCCTGACCACTGAGCTCTTCAACCCTGTGAGTGCAGGCCATACACATAGCCAGCCCTTCTCAGCCTTCAGGGCTGCATCAGCTCTCTCCAGGCCTTCCCCCGACTGTTTGTGTCCAGCTCCCCTGTCCTAGTATGGCTTATGGGGACTTTCGGAGGTGATGGTGGGCTGAGTTTACTTTCCTGCTTTAACCAGATACACACTGGTGTGTCGGGGGACTCTCCTGGCAGTCAGCACTGGGAGCAGTGGGCTTGTCAAATGTTAGCTCAGTTACTTGCCAGTGGCCTCATTGTGTCTTTGAGTCTGGTGCTCTGGGAGTCTGGTGCCCTCACCCCTGCCAGGAACTATAGTCTTGGGCTAGACTGTCACACCTTTCCCTCTTTTCCCTTAGGTTCCTCAGACTCTTGTTCTGCTCTTGACTAAACACTGAACTCATACCAAGCTGTGACCTTGTGGAAAGAGGGAATGGGGCATTGCCAAGGGTGTGAGGGCCTCAAGTCCCTCCTTTGACTCCTTGTGATATGATCCTGGCCATACACAGCCTGTGGCATTGGCTAAGACTAGTTCTCACATAGGTGGGCCCTTGGAGAACTAAATTGATGGCTTCATTCCCTGTCTGGGTCCTGTATCCAAAACAAGGTTCAGTCCCTAGAAGGTAGAGGGCACAGGAAATTACTGTGGAGCATACAGATAAAGCCTCCATAGAGCTCCTGATTGGTAAGTGCTATGAGATCCTTCCTAGTTTTTATATTGGGGCTTGTTGTCCTCAGTTGATGGTAGGGACTATCTCTGTGTTTTACATTATTTTTTTTCCCCTCATAATGAAGGATTTTATGGTTTCTGGCCACATAGGCCATTATTTTGGCTAGATGAAGATTTGGAGGCAGAGTTCAAGAACAGGCCAAGCCTTAACAGCACATCCTTATTGACCTGCTGGGCTTCACAGCAGTTGTTGGTCTCCTCTTAGTACTTGAGATGAAGTTGAAGTCTCTTGATGGTATCCTGCAGGACCCAGGGAACCCCTGGAACAGATCTGATGTTTCTTTTTATTTCCCAGGAGAGCCAAGCCATCCCTCTCTTGTCGGTGGCCAGTGTGGCAGCTGGACGGGCCAAGAGGCAGATGTCTAGTGGCCCAGAGGAACGGTTTGAGAGGCTCCCCCGGCTCTTGGAGTCCAGTGACTCAGGTACTGTTCCAATGCAGGCCCTTCTCACCCCCACTCTTCAGGTTACCTGCATGTTCCCAGGTCTCCTCACCTGCCTTCAGTTCTCCTCACCTGCCCCCATGTTTTCATACATGACCCCAGGTAACCCCTTCTTGCCCTCAGGTCACCCAATGTGCCCAGGAATCACCTTGCCCTCCATTTTTGGGTGGATTCCTTTGTGTATCCTGGTGAGATACTTGCTTGCTCAAAGGAATGCTGTTCAGGAGAGTGGGTTTTCTTTTTTTGATTTTTCGAGGTAGGATCTCTCTCTAGTTCAGGCTGACCTGGAATTCACTATGTAGTCTCAGGGTGGCCTTGAACTCACGGCAATCCTCCTACCTCTGCCTCCTGAGCGCTGGGATTAAAGGCATGCGCCACCACGCACAGCTAGGAGAGTGGGTTTTCAGCTGTTGTCCTCTGACAAGACTGCTTTTAGCTATCAAGAGTGGCTTAGGTAGGGGCATAAATGTCCATTACATTGAATTTCATTAGTCACCTGCAGGCCATCCATGTTGCATTATTCTCATAACGCCACCTTGACAGATAGAAGATAGACCCTCAGAGTCTCCATAGTCTGTCATTTTGGAAAGGGTTACAGGTGTATGAAATTCAGTGAAACAACCTTAGGGGTAAAAGTAGACTGGGACATAGATGTTCCCTCACATGTGCTACAGAAAGTCCATGAAGTCAAGGCCTGTCCCCATCCCCCTGCCCATTTGATCACACCTAGGATGAGGCTTTGGACCTTTATGACCTCGAAACCCAACCCTGGCTGATACGGTTTTCTCCAGAAACATACTTGAGAATACATGGCATTTAAGTCTGTTGGTTGGTATTAAGTGATAGAGCCTTTGGGCTTGTCCTCCCAATGGTGCTTGACTTAGAGCAACTGTCCTGGGGGGAGTCTCAGGAGAGACCAGTGTTGGGAAGGTTCATAGGCCTCTCTTGAAGCAGAGCCTGCTGTACACAGCATCCTGCGTAGTGGGGAAGATCAGGAGCTTTTGAGGCTAAGATGGAACCTTGAAGCAATGGTTTAATCCCATGTACTTTTGGTACCTCTACAGAAGAAGGCCATGGGGAAGGAGCGACTGGCAGCTTCTGGCACAGCGTTTACCTTCAAGGCACTTGGGCAGCAGCAGGGAGCAGTCAGTTGAGGAGGCTTGTGGAGGGGATGGTCAGGATGTGGGGTTGGAGAGAACAGAGCAAGAGCAGTCTGGAGCCAAGAGTCACTCCCCTGGTACTACCAGCAGTGTAGATAGCATGAGGGCCCTGTTGTAGGTGCTCAGGGTATTCAGGAGGGCTGTTCCCAGGTCATGTACTGTTGTGGGGACCCTGCTCCCTGAGCTATCTACAGGAGCTGGATACCGGGACCATGTGAGATTGGGTAGCTCATTCCTATCTCCCCCAGATCATGGGGGCAGCCGCCTGGCAGTCTCTGGGCCTCTGCTGAAGAGGAGCTGCTCCGTCCCTCTGCCTTCCATCCACGGGGAGATCGCAGACGAGCTTGGGCAGTCCCAGATGGGTGGCCCTGACCCTTCAGTCCCCCAAGGTAAAGGTCTTGCCCACTGCTACACCTGGCTTTGCTGATAGGCTATCTGTATCTGAGGGATGGGCCAAGTTACCACCTACCCTACCCCAGTGTCATCTTGTCCAGCCACACAGGTGGGCACCCTGGACTTGGTAACATAGTTGAACAAGCATCTGCACTCTCCCTGGGGGTTTGAGTATTTCCTCTTTGAGTGTCTTACTGAGTTCTGCACACTGCTTCCTTCCACCAGCCCTGTGCCCATTATACTTCCCCTGCTGGAGCACTGCTTCCACCCACCTCTCCCTTCTGCCACTACTCCTGGATCCTTTTCTAGTGTCAGACTCACCTCCACTGGGGTTCCTGCCACAATCTAGCTTGCTCTGTGACCTCCCCTGTTTGATGCTCTTGCTGCTTCCCACCCTCCCTGACTTGATCTTTTTGCTTGTTGGATCTCTGCAGTCTTCATGCTGCCCTTTGCTTGGTACACTTAATCTTCATCAGTCAGCATGCATCTCCCCTGTCTGTTCTTCTTCCTGCCTTGTCTCTGGTGATATCCCCACAGGGACTAGCATCTGCTGGAACCTTTGCTTTTTGTGGCCAACACCCAACACACGTATGCACTGCAACTCCCTAAGTCTTTCCAGCCACACAGTGCACTGCAGCCACTCTCCTGCCCCAGCTGGCTCACTTCTAGTTTTTAACTAACAACTTCATAGGCTCCTGGCTAATTTAAAAGCAGTCAGGGCTAGGCATGGTGGCACATGCCTTTAATCCTAGCACTTGGGAGGCAGAGATAGGAGGATTGCTGTGAGTTCAATGCTAGTCTGAGACTACATAGTGAATTCCAGGTCAGCCTGGGCTAGAGTGATACTCTATTTCTTGAAATACTAAAAACTGAAAATTAAAAAAAAAAAAAAAAACAGCCAGAGACTGGGGAGATGGCTCAGTGGTTGATGGTGATTGCTTGCAAAGTCTGCTTCAGCCTGGGATTCAGTTCCTCACTACCTATAGTGTGGCACATGTGCCTGGAGTTTGTTTACAGCAGCAAGAAGCCCTGGCATGTTCATATTCTTTCTTTTCTCTCTCTTTCTCTCTCTCTGTGTCTGATCTATCTATACATAGATAGATGAGAGATAAGTAAAGCAGTACGGTTAACTTTCTTCAGAGCTATCTGATGATGGCATTTGCATTCTGGAGCTTGTTTGTTGATCTTCATTAGTTTATTTTTGTTTTTGAGACAAAAAAGTGTCAGTGCTGCTGGGCGTGGGGGCTCACGCCTTTAATTCCAGCACTTGGGAGGCAGAGGTAGGAGGATCGCTGTGAGTTCGAGGCCAGCCTGAGACTACATAGTGAATTCCAGGTCAGCCTGGGCTAGAGTGAGACCCTACCTCAAAAAA
>PVHP010047538.1:0-12847 GCA_004024765.1 Zapus hudsonius
GTGTGCTTGTGCATGGGTGCATAGTGGCCAGAGGACAACCATCCTTAGGAAAGTCATCCACCTTTTCTGAGACAGGCTCTCTCACTGGCCTGGAACTTGCCAGTTAGACTAGACTGGCTGGCCAGCAAGCTCCAGGAGCTGCCTGTTCCTGCCTCCCCTGACTGGGACCACCATGCCCGGCTATTTTCACAGGAGCTCTGGGGATCAAACTCGGGTCCTCATGCTTGCAAGGTAATGGCTTTCCCAACTGAGATATTCCCCAGCCTAAATTTGTAAAATTTAATGAAGGTTTGTTGAGAGTCTATCGGGGCTGTCACTCCAGGGACACAAGTGAATGGTCTCTCAGTCAGTGAGTCATTACAATTGCAATCACCTCTAGCATGTGCTAAGATACGGGTGTGAAATGTGCAGTTGGATCCTGTCTTGGTTTCCCGTGGTTGCCATCACAAGTTAAAACAAGCTGGTTTTAGATGTGGAAATTTGTCTCTGAAATAGGTCCACAGTCGGGGTGCTGGACGAACCTGCTCCCCACTGGAGGCTTGAGAAGGAGATGCTTGCCTGTTCCCAAGCCTGGGGACTCCCAGAGTTCCTTCCTGTCTCAGCGGTCATCTTCACTCTCCTTCCCTGTAAGAACTGTCGCTGAGTGAGAGCCCTCCCAGGCAATCCCAGGGAATTGTGTCTCAATTATACCTGCAAAGACCCTTTTCCGAAGGACAGGGACACCTGAGAAAGGCCAGAATGTGGGTGTCTTGGCAGTACTCTCTCGGTTCTACTTAGTCCTGCTCACCTGGAAGGTCCTAGAAGTAGTGCCAAGACAGCTGGCAGGGCCCACATGGCTGTGGTCACAGCACTGAACAGGCCTGAGGAGAGTGAAGGAGAGAGGCTGGTGCCCAGCCAGGCTCCCAGGCCAATGTGAGTGCGCACACACAGTCTTCACACATGCTCACTTGCACACACATGCTCTCATGCACATGCGCTCTCTCCCAAGTTCACTCACACACTGGCACAAAGTTCTCACACATGCTCACTCATTCACATACGCACTCAGACACACTCTTGTACACTTTCACACCTGTTCTCTCATTCATGCTCTGTCATACTCCACACTCATCACACATTAAAACATGTACACATACACATTCTCACACTCCCCCGCCACACACACATGCCCACCCATCCACAGTGACACACGATCAGGGAAACCTTCACACAGAAGCAGGTACCAAGACACACAGGACAGAGACGAAGTGAATAGGTCAGTGCTGCCAGAGAGAAACAAAATGGACTCGAAATAGATCCAGATGTATCCGCCCAGAGGGCCGATGGCAGCTCAGTCCAGCCCTGGGCAGGTCACACTGGGCCAGAAGTAGCCAGATCTTGCTGTGAAATAGAAGAGACCTCGCATTGAGCGTCTCCTATGCAGATTTGCAAACCATTTTGCCCTCCTCCTCATCCCAGGTGTCAGGGTCTTGCTTTGTGGCCAGGCTAACTTCAAACTCCAAGGCTGAGTGCCCCAAACTGAGTGCCATCTTCCTCACACTTGTCTCCTCCAGGTGACAGGACCCAAGCCTCTATTAAGGGTCCTGGGCCCTGAAGGGAGCACCTTGCTCTCCTGTCATCCTGGAACTTGCCAAGCACCTGTGCTGGGGTTCCCTGGTTCTGCCCAGGTACAATCCGGTAAGGCCAGGGGGAGAGCAGTAGAGAAGAATGCTCCTCGAACCCTCCTGTGGGCATTCTAAGATGACAATCTCCCCCAGCAGTGAGCAGCCCATTACAATCCCTAGAAGTTACCGACAGTCCCTTGGAATGACTTCTCTGACTAAACTACCCGGCAGGCCCTGATCACTCAGGCTCCAAACTGGGCTCTCCTGGTGCTTGGTACCAGGGGGACTAATGATCTTCTCTTCTCACACTTCTCCTTCCCCCAGGACACCAGAGTTCTCCTCTGATCTATTGTTTGCTGGATTCAGGAGTCACCAGGTCCCCTGTGGGACCTAACCACTCTTGTTTACCTAATAGCGTTAATTCTCAGCAATCATCTCTAGCCTTGAACCATACAAACAAAGAGTGGGGCTTTAGCAAAGACTAGCCCTTAGGGGTGATGCTGGGGGTAGGTTGGGGGTCAGGACATCCTCCTGGTTTTTCCTTATAAACGTGCATGGGAGGTCATTCAGGCATTTAAAAGTCAGATTTGCTATAGCTTTGAATATAAAACCCAAGCCTCTCAGTTGTCCATGTCGTAATCAGACACAATAGGTTATCCAGAAGCTGAAAGAACTGCCTATCATCCCAGCCTTTCCACTTGGCTTACAGAGCACACAGAGCATGGGTGAGGATGTGTTTGGGGCTTTTGTGTTGCTGGGCATTGGCCAGAAACTTACAAGGCGCCACTTTCAGCCCCAACCAGATCCATCCTTTGTCCCCCCCAAAGCCCAGTTTCAGGCACTGTCCAACTATAACCTCTGTCTACCCAGGGCCTGCCTTGTGAGTAGATATGGTGCCTGGCAGATCTGGCAGTAGCCTGAGGGTGAGGCTGGCTCCTATGGTCTTCCTCATGCCCAGCAAGCACATGCCCACAGAAGACAGGATTACAGAAAGGCAGGGAGGCTGAGGCCAGGGATGCCTCTCTGTGGAGCCCTCTCCCTTCAGGAAACTGGGTAGGGAGGAGGCTGTGGTATATATAGGTGGTGGCAGAAGGCCTATTGGGGAACTTTAGGGCCCAGAGGTTGGGCCTGGCCTTGCCCAGTAGGGTGCCCACTGAGACTCACAAGGGTTAGCACATATACCAGGAATGCAGAGGACCCACAAAGATGCAATGCAGGTGAGTGTCTCTTGTGTAGGCCTCAGTATTACATTTATCAGCTTGTTTATTTAAGTATTCTTTTTTCCCCAGCATTGAGGACTGAATCCAGGACTTTGAAAATACTAGGTAAGCACTCATCACAGAGCTATATCCTCAACAAGTTTTTTCTTTTTTCTTCCCCCCTTTTTATCTACCTCCCTTCTTCCCTCCCTTCTACCCTCCCTTCCTGTCTTCTTTCCCCCTCTTTGACAGGACCTTGTGTATCCCAGACTGGCCTCAAACTCAATTATTTAACCTAGGATGACCTTGAACTTCTGATCCTTTCACCTCTACCACCTGAGTGCTGGGATCTCAGGTATGAGCCACCACATGCGGTTTATGTGGTGCTAGGGTAGGAACCCAGGGCTTTGTTCATGTTAGGTGTTAGAATGGAAATGACCACCATGGAGACCGCTCTGAAAGAAAAGGTTTTTAATAGGAAGAAGGGGAACCCCGAGCTCCAGGCTAGCTCCCAAGATGGGAGAAGCCCAAAACTCAGACCAAAATCTGGCTTTTTAAGGTGGATGTTTAGCTTGGGGGAAGGGAATCAGGACAGGCAGTGCCTGTACCAAAGACACAGCAGGTGTGGGGGGGGTTATCTCCTGTTTTGGAGGCAAGGTCTCCGGAAAACTTCTTCCTGAGGCCACTGGGGGAGGGAACCAAGGTGTTGCCTTAATCTGGACTTAACAACTGAGCCTTTTCTTTCAGTAACACATGTCCCTTCCATGAAAGTTAAAAACCACCCCAAAATTAAACAAAACAAAACAAACAAAAAACCCAACAGCCAGGTGTAGTTTCCTATGCTTGTAATCCCAGGATTTGAGAGACAGAGGTAGGAGGATCACCGTGAGTTTGAGGCCACCCTGAGACTACACAGTGAATTCCAGGTCAGTTTGGGTTAGAGTGAGACCTTACCTTGAAAAAATCCAAATAATAAGGCTGAAGAGATGGCTTAGCAGTTAAGGCGCTTGCCTGCAATGCAGAGGGACCAGAGTTAGATTCTCCAGTGCCATATAAAGCCAGATGCACAAGGTGGTGCATGTATCTGGAAGCCCTGGTGCGCCCTCTCTCCCTCTCTTTTTCTCTCTTAAATAAATAAAAAATATATTTTAAATATTTTATTTATTTATTTTCAAGGAGAGAGAAAGAGAGAGAGAGAGAGAGAGAGAGAGCGCCAGGGCCACCACCTTGTGGGTCTGGCTTATGTGGGTACTGGGGAATTGAACTGGGGGGGGGGCGTAGGCACTGGAGGCAAGTGCCTTAACCACTAAGCCATCTCTCCAGCCCTAAAATATTTTTTAAAATCCAAATAATGATAATTTATTCAACGCCCCAACCCCAGAGTCCTGGGCAGTTTGAGCTGGGCCTGATTGAGGCTGAAGCTGGTGGCTTTTCAAACAGTATCAGGGACAGATTAGGACCAATTCCCAGATGCTCTTTGTATCAGATGCTGGATAGACTAAAGGTCTGCATGAGCTGCCATTCTTTGCTTGTGAGTGGCCCCCAGGAGATTTAAACCAGTGACTTCCCTGTTCCTGGTTAAGGTCTGTTCTGGTGGGTGGGAGCCTGTTGGAGCAAAGTGGCAATTTTCTACAGAAGCCCTAAGCATGGGAGTGAGGCCAGAGGAACGGTGCAATGTGGGTGCTGAGTGTCTTGAAGAGAGATGAGGTGTCTGGAATGAGAAAGTCTGTGATTGAGAGACAGGTAGAGGATACAGAAATGGATAAATCCTTTTACTTGAAAATTTTGTTGCAAGCCCTTAATGGAATCTTTCATGACCCAGAGTCAGCTAGAATCCTGCAAATGGGTGATAGTCTTTAGGTTTGGTTTGGTGTGGGGTAGTTTTACTTGATTCACCTCTGTTAAAATTTAGCAAAAACAATATTCACCCCCAAGTCACAGTGGACATAACTGGAAAGTGACCCGAGCCCAAGTCTGTGACTTGTCGCAAGTGTTATCTCCTCTGCTTGCTTCTTCACACTTAAGGAATAACCAAACCAAAGACAGGAAGGCAACCTTTGGAAGCAAAGCCCTGGGCAGTTTGGGCTGAGGCTGAGGCTGGTGGCTTTTCAGACAGTACCGGGAACACCTCAAACAAAGACAGACCAATTCTCTGATAGCCTGACCCCCTGAGGGATGCCCTGGGCTCTGTCCTGGGCCCCCACCCACGACTCAAAAGCCCAGCGAGGGCCTAGGTGGTTGTTTTTCTTCCCTTTGTCTTCAAACCCTCCTCAGCACCCAGCTCCTCTCAGCGCGGTTTGGTTCCAAAATAACCACTCTCTCCCTTAACAAGGTGTTCTGTCAATTTCAGGGGAAATAGCTTACACTGCGGGGTCGGAGACTGATCTCTCTAATCACTCCAAAGGAGCACGGGCATTTTAAAGAACAAGTCTGTGAACGCAAACACATGGCAACTGTTAGAATGTGAGGCTGCTCCACGTGCCAGGTGCCCGCCGAGCCACCCCTGCACCGCCGATCCCGGGCGCCCCACATCTGGGCCTCCAGGGTGTGCGGGCCCCGCGCTCCTCACCTGCGGGCCGGGCTCGTCCCGAGCCTGGACCCGGGGACCGGGCCTGCGCGCGGGAAGGCGCCGATCCGCCGCGGCCGCTGCAGCCGGGGACCCGGGGGACACCCGGAGCCCTTCCCTCTCCCGGGCCGGAGCTCGCTCGCCGAGGGGGCGGCGCCGAGGGCTGGGAGGGGCCGCCCGCCCGCCTCCCGGGGCCGGAGCCGCGGTTGCCGCGCGGGGACCGGGCTGCTCGCAGGGCGCGGGCGTGCGTGCGTGCGGGCGGGCGGCGCGAGGATGCTGGCGGGCTTCCCCGGCCTCGGCCCGCGCTGCCGCCCGGCAGGGCCCCGATAGCGCCGCCGCGCCGCGCCGCGCACGCCGCCGCCGCCCACGCCTGCGGCCCCGCCGCTCCCCGCGCGCTCGGCCGGCGCCCCCGGATCTCCCAGCCCGCGTCGCTGCCGCGCGGCGGTGGACGCCGAGGGCAGCCGCGCTCGCGTCCCGGTCCGAAGCGCAGGCAGGGCGGCGCGGCGGGGAGCAGCCTCGGGGCGCGCAGAGCCCGGTCGCCCCGGCCGGCCGGCCGGCCGCACGCGTGACCCGGCCCCGCAGCCCACTCCCGAGTTCCCGCACAGGTGAGCGCCGGGCCGGGCTTCCGGAGGGCAGATCGCGCCCCGAGGTTGGAAAAGGGACGGAGAGGGGCTGGGAGGCCCAGGGAAGCAGAAAGGAAGGCAGAAGACACGGGGATCCTGATGGGCCCTGGTTTCTCCCTGGCATGTTTCACTCACGGCTGGTAAGGGCTGGGCCTGGAGGGAGGGGGTTTCGGCGAGGAAGTCAGGGTCTGAGAGATGTCCCCCAGCCAGCCGGGATGCTAAGGATGGAGAGGTGGCTAGGCCCCTCCAGAAGCCAGAGGCAGGAAACCGGTGTCTGGCGTGCGCTGGACATGCGTGCGGCGTGGGGATGGCAGGGACGGTTCTCAGGTCGGAGGCTCTTGCGGCAGGTATCCTGGGGGAGGGGAGGGAGAGGTCCGCCTAACTTAGCCATGTCCTTTAAGTTGCAGGTGATCCGTGCCATCTGTGCCCTGGAAGCCCACTCGGCATTCCGGCCCCAGGTGGCCATCCTTCATCCAGGACTCCGAGAGCTCTTCTTGTCGGCGGCCCTGACTCTGTTCCAGGCCCAGTAGAAGCAGCGCCAGCCAGGATGCCGAGGAACCAGGGCTTCTCGGACCCCGAGTACTCGGCTGAGTACTCTGCCGAGTACTCCGTCAGCCTGCCCTCTGACCCTGACCGTGGGGTGGGCCGGACCCATGAAATCTCCGTGCGAACCTCGGGGTCCTGCCTGTGTCTGCCTCGATTCATGAGGTTGACCTTTGTGCCCGAGTCCTTGGAGAACCTCTACCAGACCTACTTTAAGAGGCAGCGCCATGAGACCCTGCTGGTATTGGTGGTCTTTGCAGCCCTTTTTGATTGCTACGTGGTGGTCATGTGTGCTGTGGTCTCCAGTGACAAGCTGGCTCCTCTTGTGGTAGCTGGGATCGGGTTGCTGTTGGACATCATCCTCTTCGTGCTCTGTAAGAAGGGGCTGCTCCCTGACAGGGTGAGCCGGAAGGTGGTACCCTACCTGCTGTGGCTGCTGATCACAGCCCAGATCTTCTCCTACCTGGGCTTGAACTTTGCCCCTGCCCATGCGGCCAGCGATACTGTGGGCTGGCAGGCCTTCTTTGTCTTCTCCTTCTTCATCACGCTGCCCCTCAGCCTCAGCCCCATCGTCATCATCTCTGTGGTCTCCTGTGTTGTGCACACATTGGTCTTGGGGGTCACTGTGGCCCAGCAGCAGCAGGACGGGCTACAAGGGATGCAGCTGCTGAGGGAGGTGAGTCCACCTTCTTTCCCACTCTCCCTTCCCTTCCCATCATGTCTCACCAGATGAGACCTCTTCTGTGAGGGTGGGATGGTTTTCTTTGCCCAGAGTCAAAAATGTGCTCTGGGGCTGGAAAGATGGCTTAGTTATTAAGGTGTTTGCCTGCAAAGCAAAAGGACCGGAGTTTGATTCCCCAATACCCATGTGAAGCCAGATGCACAAGGTGGTGCATGTGTCTGGAATTCGTTTTCAGTGGCTGGAGGCCCTGGTGCACCCATTCTCTCTCTCTCTCTCTCTCTCTCTCTCTCTCTCTCTCTCTCTCTCTCTCTCTCTCTCTCTCATAAATAAAAATATTTTTTAAAACAATGTCCCAAGGGCCTTGGAGAGATTCAGTTGCCAGCCCGGGAGGGACCACCTCTCTCTTGTGCCCTGGCTTTGCACCTCCGTAGGCTATCTGGTGCTTGTCCCTAGGGCAAGGAGATTGTCAGGACACTGTGTCCAGTGCAGTGGATCACAGGAAGTCCTCCTAGGCCCGATTCAGAGAGACTGTTATTCTGTTATTCTTTCAGTGAACCTGGCCTAGAGACTTCGTGTGGGAAATCTTTACCTGTCGTTGCTTAGCTCCAGTGTGACTTAACCTGTGTGGGCTCAGTGCTTCTCTGTCAAAGGGGAATATGTGTACCCTATTTGTAGAACATGCTGTTAGGCTCAAGGAGAACCAAGGGCTGTAGGGAGGGGAGATGGGATTGTTAGGCTCTGCTTCTGTCCTCCCCCAACCCGCCCCCCCCCCAGCTCAGGGTGTCACCAGCAGTTGGGTAATGTAGGGAAGGCATGGTATGGGGACACAAATGGGGGCAGTTCTGCTGGCCACTGTGATCGAGTGTGTTGGTCCTTCCTGGTGGATGATTTCTGCTAGAAGGGGTGAAAATTTTCGCTCTAGCTTAACTAAGATGGTGTGTTTCCACCAAGTGCTGAGACCTTTCCCAGGCTTGGAGGGACCGCAGAAACGATGTGACTGTGGCCTGGTCATCCCCAGGATGATTCCATGGAGATCAGAGTGAAAGGATTCTGGTCTCCAGTCATGCCTTCTACCTCTTTATTTATATGTGGGCTCATGAGCTAGAAAGTGACCTGCCCAAGGCCACATGACCAGTTAAAAGCCGTCATGTGGATCTTGATTCTGCTTCCAGTACTTCCTCCGCTGTCTTACTGCCTTCATCTCACCAAAGCCCTTGTCTCTGCCTTCCTGGGATGAGGGCCAGAGCCTGTAGGGCCCATGGTACCTTTGGTGGCTGATGCAAGAACTTTGGGCTGTTCCATTGCCTCCCACTCAATTGCATGAAAGCATAACTTCTGCTGAAGTTTAACTTTTTCCTGGGTTTGGACCAAGGTTCTTCCTGTTTTCCTATTCTGGTTTAGGTGGGAACCTGTTTCCCAGAAGAGTGTGTGTGTGTGTGTGTGTGTGTGTGTGTGTGTGTGTGTGTGTGTGTGTTCTGTTTTGTTTTGTTTTAAAAACAAGCTCACTTGTAGCCCAGCCTGGTCCCCCATCTGCTATGTAGCTAATGATGACCTTGAACTCCTGATCCTCCCGCTTCTACTACGCAAGTGTTGGAGTTTCAGGAATGGGCTACCATACCTGGCTATTTCACAGCAGTTTTCTGCATGGCCCAGCCCTGGGCTAAGCCTATGGATGTGTGTGGGCATGCCCATGTCTTATTCTATTCCCGGTACTCTGCACTTCTCATGTGAACACCTGCCATTGCTGTTGCGGTTTCTGGAGTTGGTGGCTTCAGCCTGTGTCCCTGCTTATGGACAGCTCTGGGGGGAGCCGTCATAGGCATTGCTCCTGGGAATCAGTTGGGCAGTGGACAGGTGGATCTGGCAGCATTATGGGCCTGGGATCATATTCGGGACAGTTACCTTCCAGTGAATAAACACTTCTTTGCCCTTTCTTCCTGGGTTCCTGGCCTCATAGAGGGATCAAAACAGAGCCTCTCCACCGTAGAACACAGAGGTCCATCCTCTAGTTTCTTCTGGACCTGTTTGTTGGCAAGAGTCTCTTGGGATACAGAAAGAGTGTCTTCTAGTGAAATTGAGCAGTTGGACCCTGAGTCATTCTAAGTCTGGGTAGAATTTTAAGGTAGGGGCATAGTCACAGCAGAGATTCTAAGTTTCAGTGTGGAGTAAACTTGAGGGACAGTAGGCAATGCATGTATCTGGGCGGTCAGCGAACCAGTGAACAGATTACAAGGCAGAGGTATGGTGCCTAGCTGCCAGCCTCATGCTGACCTGTGGTCAGGAAAGACTTCCTCTTTGGTTCTTGGGCTGATGAAAAGGACCTGACTTGATGAAAAGGACCAGATTGGTGGAGGGTGAAACTGGCATGAGGTGACCAGCTGGGTGTCAGGAGAGAGGCAGGGTGTACCGTGGGCCACTGTGAGTATGCCTCTGCCTTCTGGTTTTTTTCTAGAAAAGGTCGGAGGATGTTAGCACAGGTGGGGGCCTGGAAAGCAGGAAGTGCAAGCTGAATGTCACAAAAGAGGAGACAGAGATGAGCAGTCTTCCCTCATTGGTGGCAGAAACCAGACAAGAGCCCAGGTGTGCTGATTCCAAAGCCCAGGACCCACACGTGGCTGGAGGAGTATTTGCCCCGTAGGCCAAGAGCTGCCTGGGAGCACCCTTCCTCACCCGTGGGACGAGAGCTGTCTACTGAGCTTGCAGTCCCCACTCAGATAGCAGTAGAAGGCGTAGCTTCTAGGCTCCTTGGGTCTCTTTTAGCTGGAGTAGGTCATTTTTAATCCCTTGCTCTGATGAGGTTTGTGGCAACATTTCAAACCTCATCTCCCTCAGGTCAGCGAGGAGTTTACTTGGAAGCTCTGATCTTCCAGGGAAAAGGACGATGGGCCTGGATCCAGACAATAGTGGCTACAGGCCAGGCCGGTGCCTGGGTCCCTGAAGACCGTAGAAACCCATGATTGCTGGTATTAAAGGTGGCAGCGATGCAACAAAGTGAAATTTAGTAAACAAACAAACAAACAAACACAAGATTTTTAAAAAAGTAAATCAAGACTAAGAATTTTATGGTCTGGGAGTGCTTGCCTAGTGTGCACAAGGCTGTCTGGATTTGACCCCATATGCCGTCCAGCCCAGATCATGACCTTGACATTAACAGTGCCTGGAGCTTAGTTTTGGTAGGAAAGTGGAGGGAGGGAAGGGGGTCAGTTAGTTTGAGACAGTAGGCTGGAGGCTTGGCTTGCAGGGGGCTGTGTTCAGAAATGTCTGAGTCACTTGTTTGGGTGCCTAGGTGCCCAGGCCCATCGCTGACATCTCCTTCCCTTCTGGCATCCTTGCCTTCCACGTGAGTTCTGTGGAACTAAGCTCAGGGCCTCAGTGCTGCTGTGAGGAGAGACCCCCAGGACTCATCTCTCCCGGAGATGTGCAAGAAGCGTCATTCTTCCACCCTGCGCTCTGCCAGCCTGTGTTCACTCTGGGATGGAGGCACGGGGATGTGACGGCCACGTGACCTATCCGCAGTCAGGTCCCACCCTGACCTGCTTTTGGCTTCCTTCCTGTTGGCTCTGGCAGGGCTTCTCTGCGGCTGGTGGAGGTGGGCTCAGTGTCCCAGAGCTTTGTGACTGTGCACGTACATGTTGAAGGCAGAGTTGAGGTTGGGTGTCTTCCTCAACAGCTCTCCACCTTGAACCAGAGCTTGCTGAATCAGCTAGTCTAGCTAGTCAGGTTGCCCCAAAGACCCCGTCTCCATCTCTCACGCAGGTATTTATGTGGGTGCTGGAGTTCTGAACTTTGATCCTCAGCCTTGCATGGCAAGTGCTTTATCCACCGAGACATCTCTGAGTCTCATGTTTTTTGTTTCATTTGTTTGCTTGTTTGAGATAGGGTCTCCCTCTAGCCCAGGCCAAGACTGACCTGGAATTCACTCTGTAGTCTCAGGCTGGTTTTGAACTCACAGCGATCCTCCTGCTTCTGCCTCCCCAGAGCTGGGATTAAAGATGGTGCCACCACACCTAGCATGGTGTCATAGTCAGCCACACGCCGCTGGGATGAATCTTTCAACCAGGCACAATTTGGGGGAAGAAAGTATTTATTGAAACTACAGATTGAAGGGAAGTTCTGTTCACAGGTTCGAGCAGAGAGAAAAACCCTTCACCTATACCACACACACAGAACAGGGAACAGGCAGGGGGGCCAAGAAGAGAATTTCTTCTCCTTTATATAGCCTTAGGGTGGGGTCTTACAACCTTTTCCCAGAATTAATGGCTTCCTGCGTCTCTGGGATTTCCTTCCTGAACTGCCCACACAGGAAAGGATGTTTACTTCCAGCTTCTTTGAGCTTCTTTACATCCTGCCCCTTGCTGAGAGGCTGCCTTCCTGTAAACATCCTCAGGACCCACCCAAGATGACTTGAAAGGTCAAGTTGACAAAAAAACCTAATCATCACACATGGTGTTTTTGTTTTTTCCAGGTAGGGTCTCACTCTAGCCCAGGCTGACCTGGAATTCACTCTGTAGTCTCAGGGTGGCCTTGAACTCATGGGGATCCTCCTACCTCTGCCTCCCGAGTGCTGGGATTAAAGGTGTGCGCCACCACGCCCAATTTTTGTTTTTTGAGGTAGGGTCTTACTTTAGCCCAGGCTGACCTGGAACTCACTCTGTAGCTCCAGGTTGGCCTTGAACTCACAACCATCGTCTTACGTCAGCCTCTGCAGTGCTGGGATTAATGGCGTGCACCACACCAGCCTGAGTCCCATGGTTTTGTAGTGCCACCACCTCCAGGGACACGAAGGTGGCACGCCCAGTGCCAGAGTCGTCTTAGCCCTTGTGCTTGGGTCTGTCCTGGGCTACAAGAGGAAGGACCGAAGGCACATGCAAGGCTCCTGGCAGCCTCGCAGCCTGTCCTCAGGGGCAGCAGACGTTCCAGTGAGAAGAGCAGGTGGAGGCCACGGGGAACTGGGGTGGTGCTGTGGTTCACAGGTTAGCGAGTGAGAGACCAGTAGAGCCTTGCAGCCTGCAGGGCTGGACAAAGAGGGTCAGCGTGGGACTCAGTCTGGAGGGGAGAGTGTGGGTCTGGGTGGCCTGAAGGGGGTGAGTCAGGAGGAGCTGGACTGGTCAGGGCTCTGGCATCTGTACTTCATTTAAAAAAGGCCTTTTGGCATGTGCATGTAGTGTGTGGATGTGAGATCAGATGTCTGCCTTGATCACTCGTTTTATTTTACTGAGGTAAAGTCTCTCACTCGAGCCCAGAGCTGGCCGTTCAGTCACTCTAGCCAGCCAGCCTGCCATTGTCTCCACCTCCCCACAATCTGAGACAGGGCAAGAAACAGCCAAGATGGCGCCGAGTACTTCTTTGGTCAGCGGAGGGTTCAGAGATCCTCTCACACACACAGGTTCCTTTTAGCTGTGCTATGTCTTTAAGGAATGAATCCAAGGCAAATGAGTGACGAGGAAGCCCTGAGACATTATTCTCAAGGGAAGCTGGGATGAGGATGTGCAGATTACATAGCAAGTCATTCAGCCATTGAAGGGGCTTTGGGGACCTGGGGGAGGTGCAGCAGCTAGGGTCTGAGGGGGACAAGGATTCTAAAGGCGTCTGGAGTTACATGTGTACACATTGTCCCCATTTCATGGAGA
>PVHP010047539.1:0-12862 GCA_004024765.1 Zapus hudsonius
ACACAGAGAGAGAGAGAGAGAGAGAGAGAGAGAGAGAGAGAGAGAGAGAGAGAGAGGGCCAGGTCACATGCTGGATAAAAGACCTGCAGCCGACAAGTTGCAAGGCACACTTTATTCACTCTCTGGGTGTCTGGAGGGCTCCTGGGTGGCTGGCCTGACCCAAGGAGGGGGCAGGGGCTGGGGCACTAGTTGGAAGGATGGAAGGCCCCTCGCTGATGCCACTGCATGTCACGGATCCGTCGCACAGACTGCACCTGGGGGTGGGGTGCCCCGAAGTCGCTGTTCTCCTTGTAATCGCCTTTCTCCAGGAGGTACTGCAGCCCGCGGTAGCCGGGGTACTGGTAGCCAACCCACCTGCAGGCCAGAGGGAGAGGGAGGAAAATGGGAAAGACATCCACCTGCCCAGTTCTTGAAGCTCAGCAAGCCTAAGGGTTCCCTGTCCCAAAGGTGGTGGGTCACCCAAACACAGTGGAACTTACCCCCCCCCCAGCAGCTCACACGGGCTGTGGGTCCCCAACCTACTTCCCAAGTGTCAAGCTGGGGTGTGTGGGGGAGAGTAAAGTGGTCACCATTGAACTTGGGCAGAGCAGGACTCGGGTTCCCTGAAGCTGAGGACCTGGGCACACACTCACGTGCCACTCTGCACCCGCACGGAGGACACCTTTTCCTGGTAGCCGTGGGCATGGAAACTGGGCACGTCGTCATCTATGATCTCCATCTTTTTCCCCGTGAAGTTGGGATTCTCATAGAGGGTGATCTTGTGTTCTTGGCTGTCCTGGTGACAGAGGAGGGATGGGTGAGGGGCTCAGGGGAGGTCCATCCTGCCCCACCCTGCACCCCACCCACCGCCCAGGGGGACAAGTGCCCTGAGACCTAAACCATGCCATTCATCAGACAGCTCTTCCGTCTAACGGCAGCTGAGCAATCTGAAGCTCCGAAAGGTACAGTGGGAATAACAGAGCCAATATGGCAGCCCAGCTATGGGACCCTGCTGAGGGGCATGGAGGATGTAGGGTTTTGCTGAGTCTGGCAGGCTTCTAGGACTGTCTCCTCCTTATAAGGAAGTTGAGGCGAAGTCTGAGGGCCCCTATAAATCTTAGCAATCCTGAACACTCCAGCCCCCAGGCAGGCCACAGCTGTCCCCTGAGATTAGCAGGCAATTTAAAGCCTAACTTAGTCCAGCTACAATAACATGCCTAAGCAATAAGGTTACATTTCCTCTGCTGACATCACAATTCTATACCTGTCCATGTATAGTCACATAGCCCCCTCACTCTATCTATGTGAAATAGGTATCCAAAGAATACTGGCCCCTGCCAATCTCCTTGCTTCCTATGCTTCTACCTCTGACTTTCCTCTATATAAGCAACTGCTCTCTATACAATAAAATGAGAATTGCCCACTGCCGCGTTCTCCCGAGAGTCCTCATCTCTCGTTCGGCTCACAGCTATTCCAAGCCTCTGCTCACCCAGCCCCGTGGGTGAACAGGGAGTTGATGCGCGCTGCAACTCCCTAACTAACCCACGGACCCAGACCCAGCTCTGCTAAAGGCCAAGCCCAATCTTCTCGAAGCTTCTATGGTGTTCTGGGAGGTACTAATCTGCCCTGGGAAGATCGGGAGCGTTGCTGAGCCCTTTCCCTCCCCACAGCTAGTGGAAATCAGGGTGAGAAGCTCACACCAGCACAGCTCTTGAATAAGAGCCCAGCTTTGTTCTGTTCTATGGCTTCACCCCAAGATTTCACTCAATATTCACGGTGGCTGTTGTTTGTTGAGCACTTATTTAGTGTCCGGATGTGCACACTCGTAGGGAGGACCACCACATGACACTGTCATCCTGTGAATGGTGCCCTGAAGCTATGCAAGATGACCACCCTCACTGGACACTCAGGACAGTGGGTACTAATATCCCCATGTTGCAGATTAGCAAACAGAGGCTCGGGTAAGCAAAATGCCTTTGGCCACACTCCGCAGTGAAGAGGTTCCTGACCAGCATGAAGGCTCCTCCCCGGCCCCATTCCTCTGGCTCCATGGTGGTTGAGGAGGAAGGAGGATGGGCTGGAGCTTACCACTTTGATGGGCCTCAGAGAGCTGAGGGAGTCCGTCCTTCGGCTACTGGTCCAGGAGTCCCAGCGGGGGTACTCACCCTTCTCAAACACAAACTGCTCACCCTTGCAGTTGGCCTGCTCGTATCCCACCCACCTAAGGGACAGAGAGGGGCTAAGTCAGTCCCACTCAGAACCTCCCACAGCTGGGCCCTGGCTTCTCAGCACCTCCCCGCCACCACCCCCATCCTGCCAAGGTTGGCTCTTGCTTAACCCAGCAAGGATGGCCAACCCCAGCAAAACCCAAACCCAGAGGCGCCAATGCAGGCGAACCTCAGTTACCCAGAGCCCAGGGCCATGCTGCCCTCCACCATCCCGAACCCATGTAAGAAGTAAGCAGGAAGTCCTAATGATGGCTCAGACTTGAGATGGCTCAAGTACTAATGTGTACGCCTCATATCCTAGAGCCTTCGGGATGCTCAGAGACATTAATAACCAACTCTCACCAGGAGCCCTACAACCCCATTTCTGGTGTGAATGCTTCAGCAGCAGGCAGAACCAACTGCCAATGAGACAGCCCCAGGCACAGAGTGGTAGAGATGAGGGCCACCTGCTGACCACCGAGGGGATCCAGCTCAGGCTGGTGTCCTCCCTAGATGGTTTGTGGCCCCAAACCCATCAGTGCTATGGAGTAGTTGCCACACTCCTGTCTTCAGAAAGTAACAACATGAGATCTGGAGAGATGGCTCAGCGGTCAAGGCACTTGCCTACAAAACCTAACGATCTGGGTTGGAATCCCCAGTACCCACATATAGCCAGATGCACAAAGTGGTGCATGCATCTGGAGTTTGGTAGCAGTGGTTTAAAGGCCCTGGCACACCCATTCTCTCTGTCTGTCTCTTTCTCGCTCTCCTTATAAATAAATAAAAATATTTTTTAAAAAAAGAATGGAACAACCAGAAAGCAAGCCCCAAATATTGTCCCTTGTTAATTGCTTGAGCCCTGAGATGGAAAGGCATTGGATAGGTCAGGGGTCATGGAACTGTCTTCATGCAGGGTGCGGCTCACAGAGAACGGGGGAAAATGGTAAAGTGACGTCAAGGACCTCAAACGCTCACAGTCGGAGGCCCTGGGGTGCACAGTGAACCAGGCCAGACGGGCTCATAACTGGTTGTTCAGAGCGATGATGCAAGTCTTCCCTAACTAGGAGAACGTGCTCACTGCGCGCTTTGAGAAGAGGGTTTACGCTGGTCCCTTGAAAGTGACCAAGTCGAGCAGGATGGTCACCACCACGGAATTGTCTATGACACCCAAGAGCAGAGAGAGCCTGAGCCTCCAACAGTCACCAACTCAACTAGGGAATACCCAGTCATGGACTAATACAGAGCCACAAAAAAGAATATCACCAGGTGAGCTGCTTTAAGGCGGATTTCAGGCTCCCAACCCAGGACATCTTAGATTTGGGAGTGCCTTCCTTCTGGGATCTAGATGCACACAGACCTTGAAGGGTTCTGAAAGATGCCCTGTGGAATGCTTTCTTAAGGACATGGGATAAATCCATGCTGTCTCCAGAAAGTTCTCAAAATAAGTTATAAAACATTTTGCTTGCCAGGCGTGGTGGTGTCCACCTTTAATCCCAGCACTCGGGAAGCAAAAGCAGGAGGATCACTGTGAGTTCGAGGCCAGCCTGAGACTACATAGTGAATTCCAGATCAGCCTGGGCTAGAGCGAGACTCTACCTTGAAAAAAATCGAAAAAAAAATATGCCTGTCAAGATTCAATTCTGATTTCTCAAAGTCCCACAAATATATATATACACAGAAAAAAAATCTAGATATATACAAACAATGGTTATTCTGAGTGGAAAAGCTAGAATAAAATAGAGGGGTTTTTTTCTTTAAATTTTATCTTCTGGGCTGGAGAAATGGCTTAGCAGTTAAAGGTGCTTGCTTGCAAAGCCTGATGACCCAGGTTTGTTTCCCCAGTACCCACATATGTAGTTTGTATGCAGGAGCAAGAAGCCCAGGCATACCCATGCTTGCTCTCTCTCCCTGCCTCTCTCTCTGCTTGCAAATAAATAAAATTTATCTTCTTAATCTTTTTTTATTCATTTTCAAGCAGAGAGAGAGAGAGAGAGAGAACCAGGGCCACCACCTTGTGGGTCTGGCTTATATGGGTACTGGGGAATTGAACCCGGGGTCTTAGCACTGGAGGCAAGTGCCTTAACCACTGAGCCATCTCTCCAGCCCTATCTTCTTAATCTTAAGCCCATTTCTTAAGTAATGAACATTATCTTTTCTTGTAATCCCAGTACTAAATATGATCTGGAGGGTCGAGGGTGTAGCTCGGTGGTAGGTGAGTTCCCTTGCCTATGTGAGGCCCTAGGCTCCACCCTCGGTTCCACAAAACAAAAACAAAATTATGCTAACCGAACATGCAAAAAATGTTTAAAAATGTGTCTGGGGCTAGAGAGATGGCTCAGCAGTTAACACACTTGCCTGCAAAGCCTAGTGACCAGGGTTCCATTCCCCAGTACCTACGTAAAGCCAGATGCACAAAGTGGTGCATGCATCTGGATTTTGTTTGCCAGTGGCTGGAGGCCCTGGTGTGCCCATTCGCTCTCTGTATCTTTCTGTATTTCTGTCTGTCTGTCTGTCTGTCTGTCTGTCTCTCTCTCTCTCTGCTTATAAACAAATAAATAAGATATTAAAGAATTACTTTATTTTTTTAAAAAGTGTCTGGGAGATTTGTCAATCATAATGGCTAAGGTCAAATAAAACCAGAAGTGGACCCAAAATGGGAGGGTCACTCGGGTCACCCAGAGGCTTGGCTGAGGGTTCCCCAAGTATGCTGGTACCTAGACCGGGCAGAGCCAATCTTCCTCTGTGTTCTCCACATCTTTAGACCTGGCACACATAGGCAACCACACTCGGCACATTTCCCTAAGAATCACCAGGGACCCCCATTCATACTGGACTACTGACCTGTTGGGGTCACTGGTGCCCTCAAATTCCCAAGGCACTGGCAGAGGATGGTGAAGGAGATCCAGGAACTCTGAGACTTGGGAAGGGATGAGGGAACACAGAGCCATAAACCTTCCAGGACAGTAAAGACTATCCTGCAGGCAGAGTTGGATGGTTCTAGAAAGGTCCATGACCCCTGACATCTGGGTCAAGTGTTATACCTGAGCTCTCTCTCCCTTCATCTGCAAATGACATAGACACTCTCAACCTGTGAGGAGGAACCTGAGGCTCAGAGTGTGAAGACCCTGTTGACACTTGAACTCAGCTCTGCCTGACTCCCAAGCACAAAACTTCTCTCGGTGTGCCAGACCCCAAATCCTGGCTCCCTAGCCACAGTCAATGGGCATAAAAACAGCAGGTCTCCCAAACTCAGCACCCCAATTCCCTGGTCCTGATAGCCCCAGGCCAGGTGAAGCCACCCAGGTACATACGGTCCAGCCTGCACCAGGACAGAGCCCGCCTTCTCCACGCCCGTCTCCTTCAGGTTGGGGCAGGGCCCGCTGAGCTCGTGTGAGTGGCCCTGGAAGTTCTCCTGTTCAAAGATGATAATCTGGAAGAAGGGGAGAGAGTGAGACCTGGCAGTGGGAAGGAAGGGAGGGCGTGCAGTGAACGTGGCTTCCAGGGAGCCAGGGGCTTTGTCCCTCGGAGTCAGGAGCCAGACATGAAGTCAAGCTCAGAGCACTGAGCCTCAGTCTCCCCACTGACAAAGTAGGGGACAGAATTAACCAAGGGGGGGCATTAGGATTGGGCAGAGTGGTCGGCACACAGGATTTGCTCTGTGGGTAGAAGATACTATGATGTGCTCGCTGGTTTTGTTCATGCATTGCTGGGGTTGGAACCCTTCGTCTAAAACCTTTGCCTACAGACTCCATCCACCCTAGGGGTTTCCGGGGCTCCTTGGGACCCCACCTCGGGATGCTTCTTGTCCCATGCCTTACCCAGTCTTCCAAGCCAGCCACAGGCAGGGGGCTCAGAGGGTCCCATCAGAGAACCTGAAACTCTGCCAGGTAAAGGGACCCACCGAAGGTCTTGCTTACAGCACTGTGTTAAGGGTGGCCAGGTGCCATCTTTCATGACTGCAGTGAGAACTGGGGAGCTGAGCCTTCCCAGCCCTATGTCCCTGGGGAGCTTCCACTGGATAAAGGGGGGCAGATGGGGGCGGGGAATCACAGTGAGTGGGGAGCTAGCCCCAGAATCCACCTGGTCAGCACTAGCTGGGTAAACGCGTTTTTTGGTTCCCAGGCTAAGGATTAGCTAGATAAAGGGAAGGGATGAGAGCATCCAATCATGCTCAATGAGTCAGATTCCATGGGCTCAACTCGGCCTTTACGGACCTTGACCTTGGCCACAGATGGGGGCAGCGGACATGGACCCTGAGGTCTTCCGTTACTGTGCAACCCTAGGGACAACTTGGCTTTGCGGAGCCTGGACTCTCTGCTCTGCCCACCTGAAGACCAGTTTTGTTTGCAAAACTACTGAGAAGAATCTAGAACTTGGACATCAGGGGGCTAGGTGATGGGGCTAGATGGGCTTGCTGAGTGGCCACGCTTTCGGAAAGCTTCCGGAGGCCCTAGGAGCTCCGTATAGCTGTCACTATTGTTGCCATGGGTCATGCTGGAGTTGAAATCCCCCGTCATGTCCGGTCTTTTAAACCTGGACCACCTAAGGCAGTGGCGTACGGACACGTGTGGTTAGGCCTGTTAATAGTGTGCTGATCGCAGAGACAGCAGTCAGACTTACATTCAGAGCACAGGGACAGGCGGGCTGTTGAAAATGTTTATACTGTCGATATACTGGGTTTCGTAAAATATAATGTGAATATTCATTTCATCTTTTTTTTGTTTTGTTTTTTTGAGGTAGGGTCTCGCTCTAGCCCAGGCTGACCTAGAATTCACTATGTAGTCTCAGAGTGACCTCAAACTCATGGCGATCCTCTACCTCTGCCTCTTGAGTGCTGGGATTAAAGGTGTGTGCCACTACATCCGGCTCATTTTATCGTTTAACTGCCTTTAAGGTGGCTGTTGGAAACTTTGAAATTATGTATGAGACTCACAGTGTCGAAGAGTGATGTTTTATTGCAGCCATGTTACTGTGCCTGAAACTCTCCCAGCTCCCGGGTAACCTCGGGATCTTCACTCATGCCTTTCTCTGGGCCTGAGTGCTCTCGCCCATCCCCGGTTTTCACATGGTGGTTCTTTTGTTTAACCCAAGCCACCTGCTCTGAGACAACTGCCCCCTGACCACTGAGCTTACACAACCATTCCCCATATGCCCCAACTCATGGGAACCCCTAACCTACTGGACCTCTCTCTCCTGGAGGTCACACAGGTTGTTTGTGACAGTCACAGGGATAGAACCAGCAGGTGAGAGTTGAATGGGCTGTGACAAGCTCTGACACTGAAATAAACTCTGTCCCCCTTAGGAGGAATGAGAAAGCAAAACAGGTGCCTCTTAATTGGCGTGAGTGGACATGAACTTCAGACCAGGTATAGGCTGAGAGGCCGGGTCTCTTTACAGCTGTTCTGTACCTAGATCCACTCTCCCCAGGTCAAGTAACTGCACTAGGTCACACAGCAGGGTCACACTGCCCCAGTGTTGTGTCAGGAGCCCCATGGGTGAGGGGGACTTCTGGGGGGACAGCAGGTAAGTCGGAAAAACTTAAGCTTCCAAAGACTAAAGCTGATGTTGAGAATCCTGGTTGGGGTGAGGGCACTGGGAATCAGCCCCGGATATGCAGAGGGAAAAGAGGATACAGAAGGAGCAAGAAGCCAAGGTTATTTTGTACAAGATGAACTGAGTCTGGCAAAGAACCCGTTGACCTCTCCCGTGGGCGGGGTACCTACCTTGGGGTTGAGGGGCTGCGGCTTGCCCGCCTGGGTCTGGTGGTCCGAGGCCATGGTAGACTGTCCCTGTAGAAGGAGACATGGAGAAGAGCCCTCAGGACCTGCTGCTGGAGCTCAAGGCCCCTGTTCCAGCCCTCAGCAAGCTCTTCTCTGGGTGGTTCTAGAGCCCAGGGGTCCGGAAGCAGCTGCCTGGTCTTCTCCTTCCTCTGAATCCAAGCCCCCTAAGCATGCGGTGACAAACTAGAATGTAAAGTGACATCCCGTAGTGCAAGTTGAGCCTCATGGAGGGCAGATGTGTCCCCACCACAGCACCTGCCTTGGCTCAGACATTTCTTAATGAAAAAGAAGACGTGTTGGGCAAATCCATCCCAGGCACTGGATAGGGCTGATGATGGGCTCCCAGTGTGGGAATGTAAAACATTCCCTGGATCCTTTGCCCTTCACCTGCTCGGGGAAACTCCTCACCCCCAGTACTCATAATCCTCTTCCTTCCCCATCACTGAGCCCTCTGTCATGGAGTCACTTCAGCCAAGTAGCCAAGTGTGAGGTAGAGCTGGACCCTCCATGAGACCACAGGTGGGAACAGACCAATCAGCCCCTTCTCCTGCAGCCCACCCAGCTGCCCCCAAGGATCCTCGAGGAACCTGCTTCCACAAATGATGTCCAACTTCCAGAAGCCCCTTCCATGTATGAACCAGGCCTGGTTGTCCTCTGGAGGAATTAGAGAGTTAGCAAGACCTGCAGTGCTCTCTCTCTCTGTCTGTCTCTCTCTGTCTCTGTCTCTCTGTCTCTCTCTCTCTCTCTCCTGCCCTCAGAGGCTACCTCAAGGCCCAGGGGTCCCACCATTACAATCCCAAGTCACTAAGTCACCAAGTACATCACCAGCAGCTGGAATACCCCAGGGAGGTTACACTCTGTCCCTGTGCTCAGTCTCCTGCTCTGTTGACTGGGGACAATAATCATATCTGTGAGCATGTTGTAAGGGCTCAATACAACCATGGGACGCCAGCAGGACTCCAGAACATTCTCAGCAGTGGGTGGCAGCAGAGGTGGCATCCTGAAGCTCGTTTCCAGCAATCTTTAGTGGCATCGAAGCCACAGTGTGATCTAGGGGAGCTGTCACTGGGTCCTGTGCCCTGTCCAGGTTTCCTCCTAGGCTGGGTCAGAGGGGACCTCCCAAATGACTGTGGGCATGAAGAAAGCTGATTTCCTGCAGTTGGCAAACTCAGGTGCATTTTCCCATTCAGTTGCAGGTGAGACAAAGGTACCAACAAGGTACCTGTTTAAAACCAACCACAGGGCCTGCTATGCACCCGGCTCCATTCCATATGATTCACCTATGTTGTCCCCAAGGCCCACGACAAAGAGGGGCTTATGACCCCTCTCCCCATTTAGCAGAAGAGAAAACTGAGGCTGAGGGTTGATGTCTCTGCCTCAGGTCTCCTGTGCTTTCCAACAAAGATCAGACAAGAGGGGGGGCAACGGGATGGAAAAATAAGCAAGAGAGACTTTCTTACCAGATGGCCAGCCCAAACGAGTGCCTTGAAGCCTGGCTATCGGGCAGTGGCATTTATACCTTCCCCAGGAGGGCCCGTGCCAACATGGGTGACCACTGTATCCCTGCAGAAAAGAGGGTGAGAATGCTGGACTAAGCCCACGCCAAAGTCCAGGTCAGCAAATGCCCACAGACATTGTGTCTCCACACAATAATGTCATTAGCTTTCAGATTTGACTGTGCCAGGGTGTCAGGCGGCTGGGCAAGGAGATGCCCGCTTTGCATGCATCAGCCCTCCAGCTGCCAGGACAGGGCCATGCCAGGTTCACAGGCAGTCATCAGGCCCTGGGACAGGGCAGAGAGAGGATTTCTCAGAGGCTCTGGAGGATAAAAAAAGTCAAGGACGGCCTTTGGGTAGAGCACAATATTTAAGACATCCATCCGTCTACCTATCCACTCATCCATACCCCAATCTGTCCATCCATCCATTCCCCGGCCACCCACCCATCCGTTCATCCCCACCTATTCACCCACTCGCTCCCTCATCTAGCCGCCCACCACCCACCCATCTATCCCCTATCTACCCATCATCCACCTGTCAACCCACACGCCCATCCACCAGACATACATATATCTACCCACCCACCTGCCCATACATCCATACACCCATTCGTTTACCCATCCATCCACCCATCCACGAGTACTCATCTACCAATCTGTCCTTCCATCTACCCATCCATCCATTCAAGAAATGTTGACTGCGCTGGAGAGATGGCTCAGCGGTTAAGGCACTTGCCTCCAGTGCCTAAGGCCTCCGGTTCAATTCCCCAGTACCCACGTATGCCAGACCCACAAGGTAGTGACCCTGGTGCGCTCTCTCTGTCTATCTATCTATCTATCTCTCTATCTCTCTCTTGAAAAATGAATAAATAAAATATTAAAAAAATAAATGTTGACTGAGTGGTGGCAAGACTTGCCTGCAAAGCCTAAATTAAGGCACTTGCCTACAGAGCCCAATGACCCGGGTTCAATTCTCCAGTGCATCTGGAGTTTGTTTGCAACAGCTGGAGACCCTGATGTGTCCGTTCTTTCTCTCTCTTTCTTCTCTTTCTTTTTCCTCTTGAAAATAAATAAAAATATTTTTAAATGGAAGAATGGAAAAGCCTGAGGATGAGGAGGAGTGCTGTGAAATGTCACCTAGACATGATATGACTGATGCATTCAGGCAACTGTCATAAGCCGAGAAAGAACTGCACAGTACTGGGCCCACCAGCATTCCATTGTGGATGATGGATGAGGGCATGAGCCACCCCCAGCCTACCCCCCACTTCTCCCTGGGGAGTTATAATCAGTTAATGGTGGCTGAAGGAGTTGGAGGCATTTTCTTTTTTAAAATTTTTTACTTATTCATTTTCAAGGAGAGAGAGGGGCAGGGGGAGAGAGCACCAGGGCCACCACTTTGTGGGTCTGGCTTATTTGGGTACTGGGGAATTGAACCCTGGGCCTTAGGCATTGGAGGCAAGTGCCTTAACCGCTGAGCCCTCTCTCCAGCCCAGGAGTTGGAGACATTTTCTACAGTGGGACAGACACTGTCAGGACACATATGCTCTAGTAAATCAACCCGTCCACAGAAATGCAGGCGACACTAGATTAATCGCAGTGGGTTATGCCAATGCACAAGACAAAAAGGCATCAAAGTAAAAGAGGGGTTACTTGGAAAGAAGAAGGGGTTCAGCTGAAGAGGGGTGGAGAAGGGGACAGGAGAAGGTAATAGAAGGGGATTGCGATCAAAAATACTTATGTACATGCATAAAATTTCCAATAAAACATAAGTAAAATGCAAAAAAACATTGTACTGGAGGTTATAGCTAGTGCAAAGAAGAAAGAAAATCAATCAAAAGGTAATCTAGACTGGATTTTATTCATGCATTGTATGATCTCACAAGGAAAATCATACGCTTAAGAACTATTAGTAGTCATATCGTGGAGGATCCAAATGGAACCCCGCAGAGAATGATGGGATGAACAAGGGGCCCACAGCCACAGCCATTCAATCAACACAGGATAAGCCAGTGAGACAGAAACCAATGATTTTCAACACAAAGACTCCTAAGCTCACAACCTTAAAGCAGCCTTAATACTCATCCACCATGACTCAGGGGAAGAGGGGGCAGAAGGATTGTGAGAGCCGTGGTGGGGGAGACTATCCAGAGGCATGGCACCCATCAATAACAACATACTAGGGCCAGGAGAACCTGGCTGAATACTAGGCTCTCCATGGTCCCCTGTCACAAGGACTGATCCAGACAATAACCTGGAGGAGGTTAGCCAGCGGATTGGGGAGGGGAGGGCAGCGGGGAATTGGGGATAACAACTCATTGTTTGCCCACTAAATGTTGTAACTCATTATGGACAATAAATTTTTAAAAATAGTAAAAAGTAAATAAATAAATAAATAAGAACTATTAGAACTAAGAAGTTAAGCTATTTTGCTGAATACGAGATCAAAATACAAAAAAAAATCGCTTTCTATTATGAAACTTTATTTTATTATTAAATTTTGTTTTATTGTGAAACATTAACGGTGAAGCATCCAAAAATGAAATGAAGAAAATTTCACTTACAGGCCTTGGGAGATAGCTCGATTGATTGATAAAGTGCTTGCCTCACAAACATGGCTGGCACTTTCGATAGAGCCAAGGGAACACTTTCTTTAGTGGGATTCTTGGCCCCATATCTTGGGTCTCCATGGAGGAAAAACTTCAGTCCCTTCATGAAAGGGGGGGGGTGTCCAGCCTCCAGTTGAACTATGTCAGGCATAGTAGATGTGTCCCGTGACCACAAGCGCAAACAAGAGGACACCACCGACGTTCACAACTCTCTGCCAGAAGGGGCTCTCCTTCGTGTCCCCCCACTTTCTGGTTTTCTTGACCAAGTACAGGTTTCTCACTTCCTCTCTGAGAGGCAGGCCGTCCGCATCTCTCAGAGAGCTACCCATATTCATCTGTTTCATGGTCGGCTCCATCTTCATCCTGATGTCATTTCGAGGGATCAACTTAGGGGCTGGCCGTGGGTCAATGCCACAGAACCAATCCCAGGACCTCCAGAAACAGTTCGAGGATTCCATAATCCAACCTGGAAGAAAGGAAACAGGCAAAGATCCAGGGATGTGCAGATTTATACTAGGGGAGGGGGGAGGTGCAGAGAGGGAGGCCCATCTCAGCAACATAAAGTATCAAAGATGAATTCCCAATATGAAATGATTTTGTCATCCCAATAGAGATGAGGAGCAAGGTAGCCTTCTCTTGTAGGTAGAACATCAGCCCACAAGAACCTAAATGTCGGGCTGGAGAGATGGCTCAGCTATTAAGGCACTTGCCTCCAGTGCCTAAGGCCCCGGGTTCAATTCCCCAGGACCCACATAAGCCAGACCCACAAGGTGGTGGCCCTGGTGCATT
>PVHP010047540.1:0-12798 GCA_004024765.1 Zapus hudsonius
CTTTAAGGTTGTGAGCTTAGAGGTCTTTGTGTCGAAATCATTGGTTTCTGTCTCACTGGCTTATCCTGTGTTGATTTAATGGCTGTGGCTGTGGGCCCCTTGTTCATCCCGTCATTCTCTGCGGGGTTCCATTTGGATCCTCCACGATATGACTGTGGTGGCTCCTCTCTTGCCAGAATCTCAGCTATCGGCCTACGGTGTTGGTAGGGTTAGATGGGCCCCAGCTCTCTCGCTGCATCTGCCTCCGGCGAGCGCTGGTCCTCGATGGAGGCTTCCACTGGTGAGAATCCTGTGCTGGGAGTTATTTGCAGCTCAGAGCGTGACTGTAGCTTATGTCCATGACCTGGATCCCTGCTGAAAACCCTGACCCTTGTTTCCTGAGGGATGTGGCATGTCTGCTAGTCAGCCATCTTGAACCGGAAGCCTCCCTATTTTTTAAACATGTCAATATTTTAATAAGTGCTCAACCACATATGTGGAAAATTACATGGTCTCTCTCAACTCAGAGGACTTAGATTTAAATTTGGGGAAAACATGAGAACATGGAATATTAAAAAAATTCTCAGAATTATATGGTAAGACTCATACATAGTGTCAACACAAAAGACAAAAATCTATTTTTTGATGGCACCCTTCAGTAACAACACACTTGGGCTAGGAGGACTGGCTTGAGTACTAGGCTATCCAGGGTCCCCTGCCACAAGGACTGATCCAGATGGCCCACGGAGGAGGATATCCAGCTGACTGGGGATGGGGAGGGCATTGGGGAATTGGGGATAACAATTCATTGTTTGCCCACTGAATAATGTAACTCATTGTGGACAATAAATATATATTTAAGACTTAAAAAAATCTATTTTTGATATTTTATGGGCCCCTGTGCTTCACTGGGTCCTTATGAATCAGGGTAATCTTCCTCCTTTGAGATCTTTAACATCACACTAGCCAGATCCCCTTGATCCTGTGAATTAGATTATTCATGGGTCTGAAGCTTAGGGCAGAAGCACATCTGTGAGGGATGACTTGTCTACAGTAGGCATTCCTGCCATGTATGCTTCTATGGAGAGCTGCTAAGCCTAAGTTCTCCCCCTTGGGAAATGAGCTTAATGACAACAGCACCATCATAGAAAGGTGGAGATGAAGGTGAACACACTCATTAAGAAGTTAGTATCACTGGTTAGACATAGCAAGTGCTCAGTAAAAAACAGATACAAAGATGACAATGATGAGACCCTGCAAAGTAATCTCCAGGAAACTTGCCTAGGAAGATGTATTAATCAGGGTTCTCTAGAGGAAACAGAGTTGATAGAATGAAGTATAATAAAAGGGAATTTATTGGGGTAGCTTACGACAGTCCAACAATAGCAGTCTGTAGGCCCACAGCTGAAGGAACCAGTAGCTGTTCAGTCCACGTGGCTGGATGTCTCAGCAGTCCCAATCCAGCCCAGAAGGCCTGATGGCTCCCTGGGGAGTGGCTGCTGACAGTCCATGATGTGAGGCCGAGGAAACTGGGTTCTGATGTCCAGGAAGGGTGGGAGAGCAGGATGCGAGTGCAAGTTACGAACAAGCACCAGCAGCTGGGGGAGGAAGGAAGAGCGTCTCCTTCCCCTTAAACTTCCTTATATTAGTCTCCTTCTGGAAGGCCCACCTACTGGGGGAAAGGGCTCACTCTGGAGAAGGGAACTCCTCCCTTCTCCAAAATCCTAAAAGGATTTTGTCAGTCCTTCCTGCAGGCAAACTCAGAGACCTGCCCAAGATTACTATGGATTAGATCAAGTTGACAAACTTAACCATCACAAGTCTTCTCCAAAAATCCCAAAAGGATTTTGTCAATCCTTCCTGCAGGCAAACTAAGAGACCCGCCCAAGATTATTATGGATTATTACATTGGTCAAGTTGACAAATAAACTTAAGCATCACAGAAGAGGACACAGAGATGGGGCCAAATAGTAATAGAGTGTCTCTCCATTTTGCTTTTTTATCATCCTCATTCAAGTCTACAGATTGTCTTAGGGACATAGTGTCTGTGGCTCTTTCTAAGTCTAAGGACTTAGATTGATTTGATTATTGAACACTGTATACCTCCATAGAAATAGTTCATGGAACCCCATTGATAGGCATAACTAATGTGTTCATAAAAAATATAAAAAATATCTGCCACTGTCACAAATAGAACTGTAAGGGGCTGGTGAGATGGCTTATCATTTAAAGGCACTTGCTTTCAAACCCTGATGGTTCAGTTTTAATTCCCCAATATCCACATAAAGCCAGATGCACAAAGTGGGACACGTGTCTAGAGTTTGTTTGCAATGGCAGGAATCCCTGGTGTGCCCATACTATCTCCCCCTCCCTCTCCTTGAAAATTAAATAAATAACCAAATTAGTAAAAATAATAAAAGAGAAATAGAACTTTAAGTTCACCAAAAGTGTGTGTACCAGTCCTCTTTTTTTTTTTTTTTTAAAGCAGGGTCTCAATATAGTCTAGGCTGGTCTCAAACTTATGGTGGTCTTCCTGCCTCAGGCACCCAAGTGATGTAATTAGAGGTGGGTGCCACCACATTTAGTTTTAGTGTGTATTAGTCTATTGGTGAATAATAGTGTGAGGAAGGTTATGGAAAAAAAGCAAAACATGCCTTTCCCCGAAGCCATATTTCCCTGATGTCAATGCTTTTGACATCCAGAACATAAATGCTGTGATTGTTTTCCTTTTATTTTTTGCCTTGCACAATAAATATCTAAATCTGCCAAAGCATTTTGGTTTTTTATTTATAGTGACCACAAGTATTACTTCCAAAAACTGTTCAGAATAAAACCCAATTGAAAATGTAATCAATCTGAAAAATTCTTGAGAAACAGGGATGTATTCATAAAGTGATATTTGTTTGTCCCTTACACATAATGAGCACTGACCCCCTTGGGAACCAATGGCACTATGTCCCTTCATTCACTGCTCCTGCTGTGAGAAAACTTCCTCAGTCTGACCACACTTTTACTTAAATGTCAACTGAAATATTTATCTACACTCTCTAAATTATTTCTTTTTTTCTAGTTTTCACAGAAAGAACCACCTCACACCCAATTCCCTCTTGCAGAGTCTGACATGAGATTTGGAGTGCTGGCTGGCTACCTTAGGACCGGGAAGCTGGGAAAGATCTGTGTCCCCAGGGAGAGGAAGGTCAAAGCAGCCCTGGGCATGCTTTCTTACCCAACCTAGCATGTATTTGATACTGTAGTTCCAACCACCTTCCCAAGGACTGTTCTGCCTTAAATCATGTGTCTGTAGCCATCGAGATCCTCTGGCCACTGCTCAGCCTCAAGGTCCCCAGCTGCACAGCTTGTGGTGGTGGTATGTGTGTGGGGGGCTCATCGACCCTCACCTTCTGCCTCCTGGTGTTGCATTTTGTGTTTCTTTCCTACTTTGGTCAGTTACATGAAGTCTCTATTCTCCTCTAGTACCACGGTTTATGAAGCTCTTGCCAGACTTACCCTAGAAATTGAGACTTTCTCCTAAAACCCAATCCAGGAATCAGGAGAGGTTTCCCATTGGCAGTGCCCAGATGGTTGCTTGAATTCTCAAATTTCAGACTTTTCTGTGTTTGATCTTTTTGTTGGGAGAAGCTTCATCCATCTGTCTACACACCCACCTATCCATCCATTGATTGACTGATTCATTGATTAACACATCTATTGATCTTCCACCTACCTGTCAATCCGTTGATCCATTTATCCATCCATTGATCAATCCATTGAACAATCCATTGATTCACCTATCCATCTCTCCATCTCTCTATCTTTCCAGGCATCCACCACATTCATCCATCTATCCACCCACCCACCCATGAACCTACTGTTTGAGTTCGTATCATAGCCCAGTTGACACAGACAAAACAGTCCTTGCCTTCAAGGAACTCATATTCCAATGGAAGAGACCAGTGAATAAATAAATAGTTACACATATGTAAGAGAAGTCCAGCAGGACCTCAGGGCAGGCACTGGATTTTGAGGTGGGCTGTTAGAGGTGCCTCCACAGTGCAGGATCTAAGTGGATAAGAAAGGCCACTTCTATTGCCTTAAGGACTTATCATGCCTGGAATTTAGCTTCTTCTAATTCTAGACTCATTGCTTCCAATTCCCACCTCCCCCAAAGTGGAGCTGCTTTGGACTGAATTCGGTCACACCTAAATTTACATGTAGAAGTAACTAGGGCTAAATGAGGTAATGGGTGTGTGGCCCTACTCCAGTGGGGCTGGCACCCTTAGATGAAGCAAAGGAAGCACCAGAAACTTCTCCAACCTGTCAGGATACAGTGGAAGGACATTCAGGAAGGAAGCGAGGAACTGGACTAGCTAAGACTTCCCAACACCAAGAACTGTAGGCAAATGAACTTTGTCCAGCAACCCCAGTCTATGCCCAAGAAGACTTCTTAGTCCTTAGTAGCTGAAGGATATTTGCTGCTTTGACCACCCAGCAGGTGTGCAGTGATGTGCTGATTTTTCCTGAATAAAAAGCAGGCTAAGTGCTTTAACTAAGACAGAACCACACACCTAATCTATTTTCTAAAAAGATTGACATTTGAAATTGGGCCTGCCTGTTGCAAATTTTGAGTATGTCTCTGTCTAGATAAATATTATATCAAAAAGAAGTAAAACCCTATGTTCTTGTCCCATTCAAAAAAGCTAGGCTTCTACTCTTGGTCCATCCTTGGGATTCAGTGGGGGCAGGATCCTTGGTTTCAGAAGTCTCTTTCAACATCTTAGCTCTGGATGTACCTTCTCTCAACCACAGAACGGCTCAGTAAGGCTCCTTGCCTCTACTGTGTGCATATATGAGAAAGCCCCATCCATCTCAGGGATTGAAATACACACTGAACCAAATAACTCACTCCATCCCAGCTGCTGCTTAGTAACTGAACTGGCCCACGTGATGAAGATGAACAGCCTTCTCTTTTGGATACAAAGCTATGCTGCAGGAAGAATAAATAACCTACACAGCCTTCTTTTGAGATGTTATAAATGAAACCCTTGGGTTTTTCTGTCTCTCCCTTAGGGAAGATATAAAGGCATCTTTAGAGGAGCAGTGTGCCCAATTCCATCATTAGCACACATGTATTGAGCACCTGCTGTGTGCTATGATTGGCTCTGGGGATTCAGGGAAGAATAAGATACAGTCTGACTGAAAAAGCTGCTAGCTAAATAAATTCCTATTTATCTATATGTAGCTCTGTGTGACCTACAGGAAGATCCTTGACCTCAATGTGTTGATCTGAAAACAGTATCAGAAGACTTATTTCAGTTGCTTTTATAAGACAGGCTCAGGGAACATGTCTGAGTGGCAGGTAGGGAGATGTTCTTGTGTTTGTAGGTCCAACACAGCCGCAAGAGGTGATGACCATGGGTGAATGGCTCCCATGTGACAGAAGAAAAGAAAGAGATGAGAGTTAGGACAGATAAAGGAAACAAAGAGGAGCAATAGAGCAGGATGAAGACGGCTAAGGTACCTGGGAGTGCTGCCTTCCTGAATTTAGAATTTTTACATCAGCACAGTGAAGGAATTTCTTTGTTTCTCCAATGATATTTCTTTTTTCATTTTATTTATTTTTTATATCTTTATTATAAATAAGTATATACATTGTATGAGCAAATCTTGGCAAGGTGTCCCTGTTTCCTTCCTCTCTGTCCCCTACCCACTGGGGTCCTTCCTCGGTGCACATACTGGATCTGTCCATAGGTTAGGGGGTTATGAACTGCACCAGAGGAGCCAGTTTTCTTACTTAGGACCAACATGTACAAGGGGTAGAGACGAAGGTGGGGCTCAACATTTTGAACTGACATTAAAAGGTTTTAATAAGGGACTGCATGACGAGATGGCAGAAATACTGAGAGAAGGAAATAGAATTTGGTCTGTATGCCTGCAGTTTCTTACACACGACACACCTTTCTTAATATATATTGAGTAAATCCTTTCATTCGGTGAGCAAAGAGCAAAGCCCATACTGTGTTCCACCCTGGGGCTAAACATTTTCTTCTAAGTTGTTTATCATGCCCAGAGCCAGACTCTGTGAGGGGTCTGTTTCCATCACCTCTGTTTGTGGATGTGAAATGGAATAACTGGCCCAGTTCCAAGGGACAGGATTGGGTTTTACATTAAAATGGAATGCTTCCTTAACCCCATAACCTCTATTACTATGGTCCTCACATGCTTTGCGATTTGTTGATTGCCTATCAGTTTCTCCCTCTGTTCTGGGAGCTTCTGGGGTGCCTGAAAACTAATCTCTTTATCATGATATTGTTTATGCATAGCACCAGCAGGAAAGGTGCTCAGTCAGGGTATATTGAAAGAAGGAATTGTGAAATAGGATTCAAGGGAAAAGAGACCAGAAAAAGATGAAGGGGAAAGTAGAACACATGGTTGAGTGGTGTGTTGAGGTCTGAGGTGTTTTAACTACTCCTTCTAGAAAACCTCTTCTGAAGACGCCCAGAAGCCATTCCCTCTCATTTTCGACATGCTTATAGCTTCCAGGTGCACTTGATGTGGGCTCAGGAGGAGCACCAGTCCCCACCAATCCCACTGTCCCCAAGCCTTGGTGTTCTCATTCAGTCACATCTCGCGCTGCCCCCTTCCCTCTCAGTCTTCATTTCAACATCCCGAATCATCTCCCATCCATCTATATGTTACATCTTGCTTGATCTATTGGTAAGGACCTTTGTTCTCCTGGTCATTTTCTTCCTGGCTAACTTCTACTTCACAACTCAGCTTGCCTGCCACTTCCTCCAGGCAGCCTTCCATGATCCCCACAGTGTGGGTTGTTACTTTCTCTAGTAAGTAAAATTCTAAACATGGTCTCAAGAGTACATCCTCCAGTTATTCAATAAAACACCAATATAGGTACTGAAGTACATGGATACAGATGATGTACTTAAAACAAATGAGTTAATATATACAGGAGATTTTCTGGGTTGGCCTTCTCTATTCACAGTTGCCCTGAAGAGCAGGGAGATTTTTTGGTTGGTGGCAAAAGAGGAAGGTGAAAGGGAAAATCAGATAAAGACTGTGGATGGCTTGATCCAGATGTCTCTCACAAACATGTGTTCTGAATGCCAGATTTTCCAGCTCACGGATGCTTTGGAATTGGAACCTTGCTGAAGCTGTGTTGCTGTGGGTGGGCTTATGGGGGTATAGCCAGCTTCCCTTTGCCAGTGTTTGGCACACCTTCGTGCCACTGTTTGCAGTGCTGTAGCACCTGTCTGTGATGTCCACCTCTCTGCTCATGCCATCATTTTCCCTGCCATGATGGAGTCTCCCCTCAAGTCCTTAAGCGAAATCTCTATCATCTGGTTTTGGTCGGGTTCTTTGTGCAGCAACGAGAAAGCTGACACAACACAGACCTTGCTTCTCTTTATAGCTTGGCAGAAGGACAGCCATGCAAAAAAGGGAGTAGCTTCTCTAAGCAGGAGCCCCATTACTGACTGATACCTTGAGCTTGTAAGACTTTCAAGGATGAACTTAGCAGAACCACCATGGCTTCTGAGCTGAATGTACAGCTGTGAGCACCCACTGTGACTATTTAGGGGCTGGAGATGCAGGAATGGCTGGAGCCGTGAGCTCAAGATCATCAAGGATTTGCTTTCCCATCACATCCTAGTTCAGATTTTCTCTCAATGTGGGCTTCATCTCCAGGGGTCTTACCTGTATGGCAGGGATGATGAGTCATGTCAATAGGTTTTAGGCTTTGTGTTTATTCATCATTCTGGAGGAAAAGGGGAAGGGCATAGCCAGAACCCTCATTTCCATAGGTTTCTATAGATTCTATTCCCTAAATAGTATAGGATAAAACTATTTACATTGTCCTAGGCATTATAAGTAATCTGGGGATATTTAAAGAACTCAGGAGAATCTATGTGGGTTATGTGCAAATACTATACCACTTCATAGAAAGAACCTGGTCATTTGCAGATTTGGGCATCTGTGATGCATTCTGCAACCAAGTCCTTGTAAAAATTGGAACCAGCTTAGATGCCCTTCAACTAATGAATGTATAAGGAAGTTGTGTATATGGAGGGATGACTGTACTGTTTTGGCTCATAAATTCCACTTCAGTCCAGTAAATGTAGGCCATCTGGTCACCTAGGAATCTACCCAATGAAGATGGATAGGATATTGGCTGGCACCAACATTGGAGGCCACCACAGTTTCATCAGTCTGGTCACCAGCCATTCTCTTCTGTCCTCTGAGTCATTCTCTTCCGATTATTTCAGTCACTGCACACCGTCAGCCCCCTGTCTTCGGAGCTTAACCGTTCTTGCCAACATCATCTCTCTGTTTTGGAACAATGCCTTTGTGGAAAATGACTTTTTCTGTCAATATTTCAGCTCTCTGGAAACCATATTCTAGGTTGTCTCTACTTCCTGGACAAGAACTAGACCATACAGGTTTAACAATCAGGATTGCAAATGCATCTAATTAATTAAGTAGATCCAGGGGAAGGATGTAAAATCTAGAAGAGTAAATGTTACTAATTTACCTTGAGAAGAGAAAGGATAAACTCTGCTCTTTCTACAACCCCAGGGATGCTAATTAGCAATCCAAAGCTAATTCTCTGATGTCTGTTTTCTTTCCTCAAGAAAAACAAATCTAGTCGAGAAGGAGGCTGCGAAGTGTTCCCATGGAGAAGCTGGATAATGAGTGGGATGCGGAATGAGCTGGAAGAGGCTGGAGCTGGATGGAAGATTATCAGAAAGCTGAAGGAAGATTATCAACTCGGAAGAGGCAACAGGCCTGCCCTGTGATGCTTAAAGAAGCAATCAGAAGCCATTGCTGGCATTTGACGTTTCTAATGGGTGCAGAAAGTATCTCACAAGTAGTGAGGCTGTCACTTTCAGAGACATCCAAAAAAGGGCCCTGTGTGTACCTGTTGGGTATACTTTGGAGGATAGCCTCAGAGAGTACAGGAGGTGATGGAATTCATAGGATTTCATAAAATAAGATTTGATACTCCACCCATTTTCTCCCCAAATGGAGGGTGAGCAATGCCCATGAATTATTCATGGATGAGCTCAGAGGGTCATAGAACCATAGATTCCCATTGTTTCCTCTTGAGACAGAGCACAGTTTCACCATGGCTATGAAGAACAATGTAAATTCTTCATTTTGAATCTAAGTTCAGAATTATTCAGTTTTCTTGCTATTCTAAAATTTCTATTCTCCTCTTTACTGTGTATGATGTGTATATGTACATATGTATATGTGTATAATGTATATAGGTAGGCACACATGCCACATGCCATGTGTGTGGAGATTAAAGGACAACATTGTGGTCCTCTCCTACCTTGTTTGAGAGGGATCAAACTTGAGAATTCTCTCTGTCTCAGATCCTCATACTTACACAGGAAGTGTTCTTAACCACAGAGTCCCCCGTGTTGCTTTTCTCTTTCTTTAACTTTTTTATTGGAATAAAACTATATATATTAACAAAACAATATGCTCAGTACCATAAGTTATTAGAGAAAACCATTAAAATCAGGATGACATTCCCTTTTATGCATTAGGTATTCTCCCCCCCCCACCATGGCTCTTACATTCTTTCCACTACCTCTTCTGCAAATTTCCCTGAGCATGGAGGGTGAGTTTAAATTTTGCATAATTATTAGGTATTTAAGAGTCTCTGAATTTGTGATTTGGACAATTTTGGGAACCCTTGGTGCCTCTCTCAGTTATCTTTTCCCAGGATCTCTGCCTTGCTGTGGGAATAGCTCTTTAGTTCATCATCCCACTTCCTTAGAGGTTGTGTTAGGGCTCTAAATGGTGAGTTTGAGGTGGTTCGTCTCCTGCTTGGGTACCCCCATCAACTCAGGTCCAATTGGTGGAGTTCGGTTGTCCATGGTTCTTGTTGATTTCAGAAAAATACAAACATAATCTCCAGCAGAGAGATAAATTGAGACAAATATTTCTAGTTTGGTGATCATTTGGAAGGTGTAGCCTTTCTGAAGACCTCTGGTTAGTGAGGACTTCCCCTTGGAGATCCATTCTTGGTCTCCATTCAAGGTTGCCTTGGATCCCCGTACAAGTTGAGGGTTCCCTGCCACTGAGTGGATCTCATAGCCAATTAGCCAGCTGTTGATTACCCACCAAGGTTGAGTGCCACCATTGCACAGATGGGCACTTCTTGTCTTGCTAGTCTGTGCCATATAACAGAATGCTCTGCATTCTCAGGCCATTGGTCAGTGTAGCTTGAGGATGTCTCCTGCTTTCTTGGAATATTGCTGGTCTGGTTCCCCTGGAAGCTCATGCAACACCTTCTGGCATTACACAGGCTGCCTTCTGGGAGCTGGTTTCATTGCAGATTAAGCAGGGTTTCTCAGTGTTGTGTGATAGCAGTCTGTGGAATCTGCAGCATTAGGGTCTTATCTTTTGCCTGAGGTGGGTATTCAAGAGCTGTGACAAAAGTTTGTCTTATTTTAGGGACCATGTAGGTCACTTCTATCAACAGCTCATTGTGGACAGTAACTACTTACTTGGACAGGAGTCCAAGGTCATTGTCATTTGTACTGGAGTTAGGCTTCCACCCCACCTCTTTGCCCCCAGCTACCTCAGGAACTTGATATACAGTAGAAAGGATTTTATGGAGTCAGATTCTTGCTAGTTTAGATTAGTGTATACCTCTCCTCTCTGTCGCTCCCCCCCAGCCATTTCCTTCTGTCCCCTTTGTCTGTCTCCTTAATTGCATCTCATGTTTGCTTAAATTCAAGCTTAACCTGAATAGGGGCCACAGATGAGGGAGAATATTTGGCATTTGTCTCTCTGTTCTTGTGTGAGTTCACACTCAATGACCTCTTCCAAGTTTGTCCATTTTTCTTTGAATTTTATTATATCATTTTTCCTCACTGCTGAGTAGAATTCTATGGTGTCATATGTACCGCATTATTGATATCCATTTGTCCAGCGATAGGCATTTAGGTTGGTTCCAATTTCTAGCTATTATGAATTGAACCGCTATAAGCATGGCTGTGCAGATGTCTTTGTGCTGAAACGAGGCGTCGTGAGGATATATGCCCAGTAGAGGAATAGCTGGGTCAACTGGTAGTTCTATATCCACCCTGTTCAGAAGCCTCCACACTGCTTTCCATAGTGGTTGTACAAGTTTGCATTCCCAGCAGCACTGGATGAGGGTTCCTTTTTCCCCACATCCTCACCAACATCTATTGTTGGTAGATTTTTTTCATGATTGCCATTCTGACTGGAGTGAGGTGGAATCTCATTGTTGCTTTGATTTGCATTTCCCCGATGATTAATGATGTTGAACATTTTCTTAAGTGAGAATTGGCCATTTGTATTTCTTCCTCTGAGAATTCCCTGTTGAGCTCAAAGGTCCACTTTGTGAGAGGGCTGTTTGATATTTTTTTTTACCTTTTTTATTATTATTATTTTTTAATGTCCATAATGAGTTACATTATTTAGTGGGCAAACCATGCGTTGTTATCCCGAATTCCCCGTTTCCCCCTCCCCCTCCCTGATCAGTTGTATATCCTCCTTCGTGGGCTGTCTGTATTAGTCCTTGTGGCAAGGGATCCTGTATATCTTAGTACTCATCCCGGTCTTCCTGGCCCAAGTGTGTTGTTACTGATGGGTGCCATGCCTCCGGACAGTCTCCCCCACCACTGCTATTTATCTAATTTTATTTTTAATTGATATCTATTGTCCAAAATTAGATACATTGTATTATCAAAGATTATGTATGTACCCCTGATTCCCTCCTCCCTGTCCCCAATCCATTGGGTATCCTCCTTGGTGGGCATTCTGGATCAATCCATGGGGTAGGGGGTTATGGATAGCACAAGAGGTAGCCAGGTCCTCCCTTCCCCCGTTACTTTTATTAGCCTATGCTACTGGCATAATTTGGTAATAAAAGTTGAAAATGCTTATTTCCGAGAGAGATATAATTTGTGAATTTATGTAAGTCACTTAGAACAGCATCTAACATATCCTGTGTGGCTAGGGAGATAGCCTAGTGGGTGAAAACACTTGCTGTATAAGTGTGAACTTGAGTTCAGATTCCCAGAACCCACATTAATGCTGGGTGGGCATGGTGACCTTCCCACAATCCCAGCAACAGGGATCCTCAGGACAAGCTGGCTAGATAGACTAACTGAATCAGAGAGCTGTGGGCTCAAGTGAAATACCCTTCCTCAGTAAATAGAGTAGAGAGCCATGAAAAAATATGTCTGTGTGAGGAATTGGAACCAGCCTAGATGCTCTTCAACTAATGTATGTATAATGAAGATGTGGTATATTTACATAGTGGAGTTTTATTTTGATGTAAAGAAAATGAAACTATAAAACTTGCAGGGAAATGGGTGGAAAGATTGTACTTGAAACTTGAAAAGACTATATACTAAGTGAGGTAACCTAGGCTCAGAAAGTCAAATGCCACAGATTCTCTCTCATTTGTGGATCCTAGATTTAAATGTCTAGATTTGTATGTGAATTGAAATAAAAGTTGGTAGCAGAGATGGGGCAGCTAGAAAGAGACAGACAGAGAAGGGATGGCTTAAGGGAGGGTATAGTAGATATGTAAATTGAGGAACAGAATAGGGGGAGGATGGTCTAAGGGGAGGGAATGGAAGAAAGGAGGTGGTAGGAGGAGGGCTAATCAAAATTTGTATGTTATGAATAAGCCATATGGAAACCTACTTCTTCACTAACATATCTATTTAAAGAAGAGAGGGTTTGGACAGAGTATCTTGTGGCAGTGGATAATGTTGTTCCTCAAAGCAATAGATTGTTATTAGAAAAATTTTAGTG
>PVHP010047542.1:0-12863 GCA_004024765.1 Zapus hudsonius
CAACAGGCAGAGAAGCCCTGGCTTTGTTACTATTTGTCTGCTGTAGACAAGACTGAGAAATGACACACTGAGGTAAAGATTACTATATAATAAATTCTAATTTTTAATTTCTTATCCTTTTAAAGCAAGGCATTATATTCTTTTTCTTTTTCTTTTCTTTTTCTTTTTTTTATTTTTTACAGATAGGGTCTCAAGTAGATACTGCTGAAGAAGGCCTTAAACTTCTGATCTTCCTGCCTCTAACTCCCAAGTGCTGGGATCATCGACACAGGTCACGATGCTTGGTTTATGTGGTGCTGGAGATCAAACCCAAGACTTGGTGCATGGAAGGACTTGGGGTATAGTAGGAAAATACTCTCCAAACTGGGCTACATCCTCAATCCAGGTGACCTAACAAAATCATGTTATATCCATAGGTCATATTAGGCAGGTAAAACTTGAACTCTATTCTGGGGTTGTAGAAGAGGCACCACAAATCCATTACAGAGATGCGACACATGATTGATTGGCTCCTATTTTCGAGAACTAAAATCAAGTCTAAAAACAATGCAAAGATTGGCCCAAACTGGCTAATACTCACCAGAGATAGACAAATATGCACTTTAGACTCAGTGATTCCACTATAGAAGTATAGAATGAGAAACACTGGCTAATGGTCATTCATGGACTTTTCCAGTCAAACTCAAGTTCACTTTGAGCTTGCAGGGCAGTGTAGCAATGGAAACATGTTAACGGGTGGTCTGGCACTGGTTCTTGAGCTAAGAAGCCCTGAACTCTCAGAGGGAGCATGTTTAAAATAACGGTTATTCAGACTCATCACGTAGGGGTTTGGATTCATTCATCCTGGTTAAGGACTGAGGTTGACACTGTAGACAGGCATTCTAAGTGAGTCCTCACAGCAGGCTGACCCATCCAGATAGAGAGGTGAACTTCTATCGGCCTGAGAGCAGCCAGTACCTATCATGTAAGGTCAGCTGTTACCTCCAGAGAGAGAAATTTGGGTTATCTAAATGTGATCAATCAGGATGGTGAAAGTTCCAGTAGCTACCTCCTAGCACGTCCCTGCGTATGGACACAGGGTTTTGGGAGGCTGTTGGCAGGTGATCTACTTCAAATACATATAATGACACATAGCAAGGGCAGGGAGATGGTGTCTGTGGCAGAATGAATGCATGTGTTTTCCCCAATTCAGACACTGAAATCTTAACTCCTTAGGATGGCATAAGGAGGGAAGGCTTTTGGGAGGTAATTCCCTACCACCCCCCCCCAGTGTCCTTGAAAAAGAGACAACACTGAGTTTGCGCCCTTCCTCTGCTCCTTCCCAAGTGAGCACACAGGGAGCCCAACGACAAGGAATGAAGCAGGCCTTCACTACTGGACACCATGGCCTTGGACTTCCCAGACACTGCTCTTGGGAATGATAAATGTGTGTCATTCAGCCACACAAGTTCAAGGCATAACTCTGCAGCTGTTTGAAGTGCGTGAGGAGGCGCCCATATCTCTACCACTGAAAGATGAATGCCCAGGGTAAAACATAGCAGATATTTCTTTGGAGCTTGGTGTCAGATGAAGTCTTCTTAGAGGGGCAAGCATCTTCCAATGGACTTTCTCTACAATTTCTATCAGGCTATTTCTATGTGAGGAGCTTGGGAAACAGAGCTGGAGAAAATCTCTGTGTCCAGAGTTAGTTTAGAACCAGTTTTTCTTCCTAATTTGTTTTGATAGCTCTGGGATCAACCAAATGTGGCAATTGCTTTTCTATTAAAGATCTTCCCCTATTTCTGGACTTCATGGGATCTCTAAGGCTGACATGAAATTTAAATCCCAAAGCAAGGGACAGAAGATGTATAATTCTTAGCCATATCTATTCACCATTTCTATTTCTGCTTTTATTTTTACAGTGCTAGTGATGACACAATGGATGGCCTTGGATATTATGGATAAAAGTTCTTCCACTGAGCTACACCCCAGCTCTGTGACTTTTTGTTGCCTGGGCTGGCTTTAGACAGGGGATGCTCGAGTCTCCAGAGCTCTTGGATTAAAGGCATGGACCACACATGAGGGTCTCTGTCCATTTCAAAACACACTGACATCTTGCAGCATTTCCTGCAATTAGTTTAGGAAAGGCCAGTGAAGGGTTGCTGTTGCAGGGCTGATGTTCAACTTGGAATTGCAATTTCCAAAGAGGCTCAACCCATACTAAATTTATCCATGGATATTCAAGCTCTTCTCTGCCAAAATACAATGTTTTTGAAGGAAAGTTCTTGGTATTGCTCATTCAGAAAAAAATCATTTTTAAAACTTTTTGTTGACAACTTCCATATATATAGACAATAAGCCATGATTATTAATTCCCTACCACCACCTCCCTCTTCCACCTCCCAATTCTTCCTTCTCCATTGAATCCCTTCTTTCCAACTAGTCTCTCTCTTAGTTGGATGGCATCATTTCCCCCTCTCCTATTATGCAGGTCTTGTGTAGGGTAGGATCTCAACCATTATGAGATCCTACAAGCAGTCTTTTTCTATTGTCATTTCCTCCCTCCTCATCACCTCTTGTATGCTAATAAAAATAAATAATAAATTTAAATAGTGTTATTTGTTGAATAAAAAAATCATTTTCCTCTCCCTTCTTTGCTAGGAAAATAGCTAGTTAGTTTACTGAATGAATGAATGAATGAATAATTGAACACATGAACTACACATAAGCCTACTTATTCTGGACGCAGTTATTATAAACATAAATCATCCAATGACAATATTCCTTCAAGGCAAATTTGTCCAGAGTTTAGAAATGCAGGATGCCACAGGCAGAGCCCAGTGTCAGGTGATGCCCCACGCTTCTGCTTACCCTGCTGAAGCTATTTATTTCAGTTCTTTGGCAAGTTGTCAACTGTTTTCTCCGTTTGAATTCCTGCCATGGAATTTACCATAGTGTCCGACTTTATCGCCCATCACTTTTCACTTCTTCACTGCCCGGAGTTTGCTCCAATCGCAGAGGTGAGTCAGTCCTTGAATGCCCCAGTTTTCTCTTGTTCTGCAGGTAAAGATTACTAGAGAAGTTCTCCCTCCCCAGAGAGCCACGTTTCCATCTGCCTATCTCTGGCCTAATTTGGAGGCTGAAAGGAACAGGATATATTTTACTTTTAAATTGTTTTGAGACACACATCCTCTGGCTAATATTACACCCTTCACCTTGGGATGACACACCTTCTCCTTGAAAAACCTTTGGGATCTTACACAAACAAGCTTGAACTTGCCATTGCCTTTCTCCTTCCCTCACCTCACCCTTCACCCCTTGATGCTTTCAGCATCCTCTCCCTCCTCTTTGCTGTTTGCTTTTAAAGATATTCACCCATCAGTTTATGAAGTGTAGTAAATTGAATCTTAATGAGCCTGTCAAAAACTGTTTTTATTTATTTTTCGGTCCTGCTGACAGCTGGATGCTGGGTGAATGACACCATCTTGCACCTTGGAGGTGATGCATGGACAGAGAAGATGAAAATAAATTGTCTCTGTGCCAAGAATTCGGAAGGTGCCCTTAGGTCCAGGCAAGACCTGTGTGCTGGGCTCTGTCTAGCCATACACAGCTGCTCCAGCTCTGACTGCATTAGGATGGAAATGAGTTGTAGCAAGCTCCACTAAGAGCCTGGTGTGGTGCTGACACCAATAATTCTAGCACTGGGGACTGGGAAGCTGAGGCAGGAGAACAATTTCATGCTTGAGGCTAGCCTGGGCTACAACATATTGAGTTCCAGATGAGCACAGACTGCAGTGTGAGACAATATCACACAAAAAAAATCAAATAAAAACATCCCACAAAAAAACAAAAATCTGACCAAAACGAAAATAAACTCTTGGAAGAAAGGAGGGGAGATAAAGGGCTGGACAGATTTCTCTAAATCTTTCAGGGCTAGGAAAAGAAGACAAACAGAAACAAAGGAAAATGGGAACTGACTGGGCCTTTCAAAGGCAAGAGAACCCTAAGAATTAAAAGAAAAGATCACACCATACTCAGGTGCATATGAACAGGCCAGGCAGGTAGCAGGTACATTTGATGAGCTAGGCTGACTTCAAATTCCTTTGCAAAGTGTTACTCAGGCAGGACAAGAGGAAAAACAAAGCCCAGAAAGGCATTTATCACTATGCACTCCCAGAGTCACCCAGCAGGTTCCCGCCCTGGATTATCAGGATTGTGGATTTATAGATCTGAAAGCCTGGGTAAGATTTGTAAAAAAGAGAGTTTAAAGTGAAAAGTCAGGTCCCAACTCAAATACCTCACACTTTTTCTTTTTCTTTTTACCATACACTTTTTTTCTGGAGAGTCTCAAAGAAAAACATAGTTAGGAAGTTGATATATGAACTATAATAGCCCCCGAACCCCACCATTAAAACAAAAACATGAAAAGCTAACCTTTTCCAGGTAGTGGAAAAGGTGACCGCATGATCTGGCGAAGCTGCATGGCCAAGGTTATATGAGGCCTCAGTGACCCCACTGTGGTTTCAGCCCAGATGGGCTGGAGTTACCCACAGGGGAACTTTGCTGGAGAGACTCATATTCAAATTGGGGTGGCAGGTTCCCTCCCACAGAGTCCTCAACTTCCCTGAGAAACTAAATGTCTGGATGACTCATCCCTTGAAGTGTGACACAATCTTTAGTCTTAAAATAAAAAGATCCTCATTGTGAAAGCCATTCAGCCTCTTGTTGCATAAATCCTTTTATAATGATCACTTGGTATGACTGGCTTGTTTCAATGGACATGTGGCTTCTCTGGGCTTTCCTCATTTTCTCTGCCCTTTCAGCTCTGACACAGACAGGACAGGAGGTAACTTACTGTCTCTGCATGTCAAGTAGAAGCTGGAGGTGGATAAGATACTTGCATGGCTCCAAGCTCCACATTCTGTGGCAAACAGGGAGGGTTGGGAGGGGACATGCCATTTCTGTCATATAAATTCTCCAGGTGCTACACTTTTCTTCTCCCTGCAAACCCTGATTGACGGTCAGTACTTTTTGTTTTATGCAGCTAGCCATGACCTGATACTGCCTCCTCAGGGCACTGTAGTTTATTTCTATGTGACATTTTCTATTAGCATATGTTTTGGAAACAGACAGGAAGTATGCACAGCAGGGTTTATCTCAAACTTCTTTTTTTCCCATCCCACAAATATGTCTCTGGTTCTATGAAAATCTAGAAATTCTGACAAGATAGAGTGTTATTTTCTTCCCAAAGAAAGGCACACAGAGCCCTCTTTTTTATTGGGAACTTTATTATATGTATATATTGCAAACCGCTCATTCTATCCTCTCTTCCTCATCCCTATTTCACTGAGGGCCCTCTTCAATGGAGTGATTTGTAATCACTAGGGATTCATGAATGCACCGGTCAGTCTCTGTAGGGTAAACAATGCCTCAGAGTACACCTTCTCATTCTTCGGCTCTTATAATCTTTCCACCCCCTCTTCCACAATATTTTCTGATCCTTGGAGGACTTCCTCCAGGTTGTAGACACTAAGGAGACTCAAAACTTATCAAAGCAGAAACTCAGAGGCTGGGTGGCATATGCCTTTAATCCTAGCACTCAAGAGGATCACCATGAGTTTAAGGCCACCCTGAGACTACATAGTGAATTCCAGGTCAGCCTGGACTAGAGGGAGACCCTACCTTGAAAAACCAAAAATAGATAGATGATAGGTAGATAGATAGAAAAAGAAAATCAGAGGTTGCTGAAAGCTCAATGCTTAAGGAGACTTCTAACACACTGAGCCCACCTGGTGGCCCACTGTGGGCTCATACCAGTCCAATCTCAAATGCATAAAGAAAATAACTTCTGGTTACTTGCTAGAGGGACAGAATACCTTGCTTAACCAAAGCAGGCCCTTGGATAGTGTGATGGTTAAGTTTTGTTGTCAACTTGACCTTTTTAGTAATCTTGAGAGGGTGTCTGAGGCTGTTCACAGGAAGGCAGCCCTCTCAGTAGGGGGAAGGATGTAAGGAAAATATAGGGGAGCTAGAAACAGACATGCTTTCATGGAGGACAGTGTAAGAAGGAAATTCCCAAGACTCAAGGAGTCAACAAGTCTGGGAAAGTGTGGCAAAACCCTGCCCTAAGGCTAAAGGAAGAGAAAAACTCTCTCTTTTCCCCTGCCCCTGTTGGTGTGTATATGGTGTTGATGATGGGTTTTTCTCTCTCTGCTTAGACCTGTGAAAAGAAGCCAGCCTCTTTCACCATTATGGAACTTCCCCTGGATTGGTAGCTTCAATAAATCCCTTTCCTCCCATAAATATGCCTGGTTTGGAGATTCATCCCTTGATGGTCAGAACTCTCTGCAGAGGCAGCCCCCCTCCCCTTGAGGGGGAGGTGTCTAGTTAGAGCTACAACCTAGGTGCTAAAACTGATTGGTCAAATATAAACCAATCAGCTGTCTCTCTGGCTCACCTGGGAAGAACTTAAATTCTCTTCCCTAGAGGAAGTGGGCTCTTTTCTCCTTCTTCTTCCATGTGGCAATGGAGCAGAGGGGACAGCTGACCCAGGCCTCAGTGAGGTAAGGCCTATACCCCTACCCCAGCTGAGGTAGGGCTGGGGTAGGGGGGCAGGCTCCAGACTTTTTCTCTCATGAATCTCTCTTTCTCATAAAGGGAGCTTTCTATTATCTTTTCTTGGGCTGCTTATTTAGCTAAATAATATAAGTTCTGTTAAAACTTTCTGACACGTGTTCTCCCCACACTGGTGACTGGAGAACTCTAACTTCCCACATGGTGACTGGGAGATTTCCCCATCCAACTCCCCTTTTCCTAATTTACTATATTAGAATAAATGTGTAATTAAAATTTAATTCTGTCCCTGTGTGCAATTCTTTGGCATTAGAGGACAAGAACTAGGAGTAGGAGGAGGGGGAAGGGAGTATTCCAAAACTCTCTCTCTCTTTCTCTTCTCTCTCTCCATATCGCTTATGAATATTAATTATCAGCAATCCATATCAATCCCAGTGGCAGGTGTGGCTGACCACAACAGTCTGCTGCAGAGCACCTCAGAGGTTTCTTGTAGGGTAGAGTCCAGACACACCAGACTCTTCAAAGGCAGAGCCTATGATACTCCATTTTAAAAGACTGTGGAAGCCGGGTGTGGTGGTGCATGCCTTAAATCCCAGTATTTGGGAAGTAGAAGTAAGAGGATCACCATGAGTTCAAGGCCACCCTGAGACTACATAGTGAATTCCAGGTCAGCCTGGGCTAGAGTGAGACCGTACCTCGAAAAACCAAAAAAAAAAAAATAATAATAATAATAATAATAAAATAAATAAAATAAAATAAAAGACCATGGTAGTAGCACTTGTCTGTTATGTCAGCACTTAGAAGTTGAAGGAAGGAGAATTGTGAGTTAAAGGTCAGCCTGGGATGTACAGGAAGTTCTTGATTGGCCTGGGATACATACTGAATCCCTGTCTGGAAAACACACACACACACACACACACACACACACACACACACACACACACACACACACACAAAACTAAACTAAACTAAACTAAAGGAGGATCAGCTGAGATTAGCACCTGTTATAGCACCTGGTGCAATGCCTGCTACCACCAGCTGGTAAGAACAGACAGACACCCCCTTAGCCATGCTAGAAATGCCAAACAATTCCCTCCCTGCTAGCTAGGAGCTGCCACTTGGATCCTCCTCAACCCTATTCTGCATCTGTGGAGGTTTGAATAAAATGTCCTCCACGGGCTCATGTGTTTTGAATACTTGGTCGCCTGCTGGGAGCAGTTTGGGAGAAAGGTGGTGCCTTTGGGAGGTGGAGCCTTGCCGGAGGAGGTGTGTCATTGGGGGTGGCCCTTAAGGTCTCACAGCTTACTCTGTCTACTTTCTTCCTGCTGCTATGGAGGAAGTGTGATGCTGTTTCCTCCCAGCTGTTGTAAATTGTGATTCTCTGCCCGTTTCCGATTGGCTGTTTTGGCCCAGCAATGAGAAGTAACTGTAACACCATGCCTACCCCTCTAAGTGATTCTTAACCTCTTCTACCAAGTAACTAAAGAGTTAATGCCCAGTTCAGCAGGGGAGCCTCTAGGACATGCTTTGGGCCTTTGAAGAGATGGCAGCTATGATTCTCTAAACTGCAACCTCTCTGTTCCTAGGAGGTTTACATTACAGGAAATAATTACATGGAGTGAGTCACGTCTGGTGCTCTGGCAGCAATCAGCTAAGGACCATGACCTTTCTCCAAGGGTGACCTTCAACACAAGGCTCCCTGGCTGCCAAATCTGGCTGCTTAGGACACTGATGGTGGCCTGTCTTTAGCTTTTCTAGCTTCAGCCCTCACTCTGACTCATCTCCAGACTTCCCCTCTGGAAGCCTGGCAATATGCTTTCTCTTCTGGATCCATCTTAAAATCAGTTCTCAGAGCTCACTTTTGGCTCTTTTCTCTACAGATTGACTCAGCCTCTCAGATAGAGCTACACAGCATCTTCAGGTGTCCACAGACATCTGCAACAATCCAGCACACCTGCTATTCTTGGATGCCACGTCCTAGCCTGTCTTGGCCTATCCAACCCATTGTTCAGTGAGCCCATGTTCCAGTCCTGATAAAAACTGTGAATCTGGGGCTGGAGAGATGGCTCAGCAGTTAAGGCATTTACCTGAAAAACTAACGACTAGGGTTTAATTCCCCAGTACCCATGTAAAGCCAGGTGCCAAAGTGCACATGCATCTGGAGTTCCTTTGCAGTGACTAGAGGACCTGACATACCCATCTCTCTTCTCTCTCTGCCTTCAATTAATTAATTAATTAACTAACCAATTAATTAATTTTAAAAAAACCCTGTGATTTTGTATCCTTTGAAAATAAGATACCACAGCACCGGCAACAAGTATGGAAGGAGAGAAGGAAGATCCAGGGGTATTCTGAAGATAAACTTTGGCAGGAACACTGGAGGAGATGGGGAGGTTGATCTAATTTTAATTATCCACTCCATGAGGCCACGGACCATAGCTAGTGTGCCCAGCATGGGGTCTACAGCCCATCAAGCATTCAGATGGTTGTTAGCTGCAGAATGGCTACATGAGTGAATGATGTCAGTAACAGAGACAGAAACAAGGCAGAATCAAGATGGATGCTAATCATAAGATAAAACCCAGAACTTGCTTTTAGACACATGGTATTTGAGGGCAGTGGTAGGCAGAGATGTGGATTTCCAAATATGTCTGTCCACCTTTTCTCCTGCTAGGTGCATGGTAGGCTCTGCAACTTTTGACAAGAGGAATGGCCACATGACATACTGTAGCCAGGGAACTATGAGCAGAAATTTTAAGAGCTAATATGACCCCTACTATTTTCCCCACCCTTACATAGAAGAATGTAGCCAGTGAATCCAGATACCTACAAAAAGCACAGAACCCCACAGATCTAAAATGGACATGTAATATGACTGAGAAAGACAAGCATCTGCCTTAAGAGAATGAAATGTCGGAGTTGTTTATCATTACAGAATGATCTCTGGGTTGCAGCAACAGTCAAGGAAACTACAGGTTGCTAGGATCTAGGCCTCAAAGCCAACAGAGGAATTTTCAGCTGAGACTGTGGGACTGCCACAGACCAATTGCAGTGCAACAGGAAGAAGTAAGTGGAAGATCATCTGCCTATGCCTTCTCCACTAGTGAAATCAGGCAGCCAGGTATCTTCCTCTGTTTGTCACCCATCTTCTTCCAGAGGAAGGATCTCACACTGCCCTTGTCACTTACCTGTGTTGTAACCTCTTCCAAGGGCTGGCCACGGGCGGTGATTTTTCCACAGGTTTCCAAGATACCAGTCGCTCTGGTTCTCTACCAAGCCCAGGACCTGTTGTCCTATAAAGTACAGAGAAGGCAGATGCTTTAGAAAGAGAATATTAGGGTCAGGGGTAATGAACACGGGAAATAATCATAGCAAATTATCATAACAAAACTTTGCATCTAATGGGAGCTTTTATTAGGGGCCAGGTACTGGACCCATGTGCTTAACTTACTTTAACATATTTCATTCTCACAATTAGGTTTCTGCTTTTATTATACCCATTGTATGCAGCAGAGATAGTATCCCTGAATAGTTAGTTACCTTATCCAAGGTCATCTGTTTATCCCTGATAGAGCCAGAGTCTAAAACTACTCATTCATTCATGTGTGTGTGTATTCATTCCTTCACTTAAGGGACAAATTTTTACAATCTGACATACAAACATTCCAATTCTGAAATTTCCCACTCTATGCAAATTTACTGGCTTTCCGCACATGGGCCGAGACTGCTTTCTCATATCAGAGAGGCTAGAATTGTCCTTATTTGATGAGATGAGAGTCCACAGAAATGAGCCACGCATGATTGCTGCTCAGGGTATTTGGGGTCTCAGTGCTTCCTTCAAGTACATCTATCTAAGTCAATGCCATAGTATGAGCTAAAGGGATAATTGCTTCTCTGTCCCCAGAGTTGGGCTTTAATGTTGGATATATCTCTGGTGTACCACAGCGACCCAGTTAGGTTTGTAGTACATCCCCTAGGGATGTATCTCTGGGGTGTAGTCCATCACTTAGGGATGCATCTCTGAGGTTTAGTTTATCAGCAGGGATGTGTCTCTGGGGTATAGTTCATCACTTAGGGATATATCTCTGGGGGTGTGGGGAGGAATGAATCTCTGGGCCTTCTATGTATGATATCAGATCCACTGACTTCTTGTAGACAATCTGTAAGACATTTGTAGAAGGTATTCTCTCGGGATTATCATCACTATTTGGTTGACTGGGAACTGAGGCTATCCATATGACCAGTGAGTTTATAAGTAATAATGGAGCTAGGACATGAATCTCTATTTGTGTGACACCCAGAACCTTCTGACAGTCTTAATACGCTATTGCTTACCTTTACAACAAAAGTTTGAAGTAGGCATTATAAATCTATATCTCATAGAAAGGGAAACTGAGGCTTACTTTAAGTAACTTGCTAAAGGTCACACAATGAATTATCATTGTGTTTCACAGCTAACTGATGTTTTCTGGGTGAAACCCTTTATGCTGTTGGCCAATCTGAGAAATGCAGAGCTTAGAACCAAATGCAAGCCCAGCGGCGTGTTAAGAAAACACAGCGGTTCTCTTGGACTACCATGCTGGGTGATAGAGGACCTCCTTGGTGTGATGACAGCTCCCTGAAATGATGGTATGTGAGTTTGGTGTAATTTATTTGATCAATTTATCGAGCTGCTATCTAAATCATCACCTCAGCACAAATACATAAATTAGAGGCACGGGAAAAATACTAACATCCACTTTATCAGTGCATACGATCCCATCCAAAACTTGTAGAATCCTTCCGAAAAATGTCCCCTCAATTCAGATAGCCAATCAATGACTCGTGAAATGAGCTTGGGGTGTTTGTGCAAAGCAAAGTCAAATGAACTTGGACGGTTTGATACTCTTAGTTGAGAAGCCATCTACAGAATCCCAGGAATGACCCAGCAAGAAAGCGCATGTAGTCACCTCACTTAGGGGGTAAGATGCAAAGCTCGCGCTAAGGTTAGTAATCCAATGTTTTTGGTGTAATACTTAGAAGTCATAGACTCAGAACTGACAAAGGGGAGAATGATGCTTCTTAGCACTAAGGGCAGCCGGCCATCTGAATCTCAGATAGGGCCACCTTCAGGAATCTCAAATCCAAATTCTATATGATGGCACCCTACACATTTGACTTGCCCTTAATCTATTGCTTCAGGCAAGTCTACTCCCAATGAAAAGAATGGTGCAGTATGTGTTCTTACCTTTCTATTCATGCAGCCTTCCCTCGGCAGGGACTACCCCTGCCCCCGTCCGCCCTGCCCATAGAACCTTCATGGCCCTTCTCTAGCATGACCTGGTTCTGAGCTGAACTTTTTCTTCTCCAACACATTCCATGGCAGCATTCCTACTTGGCACATCCTGCTGGCATTTGCGCCTTTAGTGACCTATCCCTTTCATGGAGCAAATGGGTACTATTCAGGCGGCAACAACACCTTACTTGTACATACCTCGTTCCTACCTGAGTGCTGGGACAAGGCCCTGGTATATCACATACAATTGGCTCTTAACAAATGCCTGTTAAGCAAATGCGTCTTTTGGATAAAACCTCTCCTGACCAAGAGGCTAACCCATGTTAGCATATGTTAGTGTCCACACACTTCTGAAGCTTAGATCATATCACCATCTCTCCATTCCTCAACATCAATGTATCTTCCATACATGTTACAGTCATCTTCTCATAGCTGGGACAAAACACCCCACTAGAAGCTTATAGTTTCGAAGGGAATTTTCATCATGTTTGGGGAAAACATAGCAGGAGCAGACAGCTGGTTGTCACATTGCCAGAGCAACGGGAAGGAAGTAAAGTGAGCTTGTGAAGAAGTGTGGCAAGCTGGGCTGGGCTGCAAAACCCCAAGGCCTGCCTAGAGTGATGCCATCCCTTCCTGCAAAGCTTCACCTCCAGACGGCTCCTCTAGCTGGGTATTAAGTATGAGGCTTAATTACAAACACAGGAGACTACGGGGGACATTTTAGATTCAAACCACCCCAACACAGCTGTGGAAGGCATCTGCCTCCCCTGCATGGCAAACCATGGCCAAGCAGGACCACTTCGAGTGCCCTTTGCAAGCCTGAACTCAAGGCTTGGAGCTCCAGATAAGGAAGAATTTTCAGGGATCCCTTAAGCCACGACATCTCTGAATTATGCCAAGGATGCATTTCTTTTTTCTTTTAAATATTTTCTTTATTCATTTTTCAAGCAGGGAGGGAGGGAGGGAGGGAGGGAGGGAGAGAGAGAGAGAGAGAGAGAGAGAGAGAGAGAGAGAGAGAGAGAGAGAGAGAGAGAGA
>PVHP010047543.1:0-12835 GCA_004024765.1 Zapus hudsonius
CATACAATCCCAAAATGTCCAGAAGGAAAAAATAGAAATAAATGATAAAGAGCACTAATGACTACCAAGTCATCAGATAGGAATTTTTATTCTCTCCTAATAGAGATCCACAAAACTTCCTCTCTCCTCCCTTTCTCCTCCTTTCCCACTGCAGCAAGTGAAGGAATGTCCTTCCTCAGGCCTAGAATCGACTTTCTCCTCCAGACCCACTTCTAGGGACTGGTGTTGTGCTCCTGGTTTTCTCCCACCCTTGCTCATCAAAATCATACTGGCTTCACTCATTTTAAGACACAAAGACCACCTTACAGTTAACATTTCTCTTCCTTAATGTCTCTTTCCTAAAGACATTTTTCTAAAGTACCTTTGGGTTCTGCTCTCCTTCAGAGACAGTTTTGAGAGTGTCTGTAGGCAGCCTCAAGGTGTTTCCTCCAGTCCCATCTGTTCTGCAACTCATTGATCTGGTCCCATCCTCACTACTTAAAATTACCAAGAGCTTCTTGGATGCCAAATGCTGTGTGCATGTGTCCTAAACTCTTATAGGGTCTGTCCAATCCATCCTCCTCCTTAAAGTGCTCTCTCTACCTGACTCCTGAAGTAATACTTTCTTGACTTTCTTTTCCTACTCTCCAAGAAGTTATCAAATGTTTTGAATGAACCTGATTCTCTGCTTGCTCTTTAATATTATTCTGGCTCCTTCTCAAGTACCTCTTCTTTTTCTTACCAATAATTTTCTCACACACGATGGATGATCTCATCTATTCCTGTAACTTCAGTTATCATAAATATCCTGACTCCCAAATCTGTCTGAAGAGCTGGTTTCAACTCTGCTGTCCAGGACACTGTCCTTTCTGTCCCTGCCTGGGTCCATGTAGTTCCTATTACCCAATTTCTAAATGTGCTCAACTTCAGAGCAGGGAAGAAAACACTTCTCTTTGAAACCAAAACTGAAAAAATAAATAAAATATTTTCCTTGCACTTACCTAAGCTATAATAAAACCAATACTGATCTATGTGCTTGTTTTCTTGCTATGTCTTTTTGCTGCACTTTGCACAGTGGATTCTTAATAAATAGTTGTCAAGTATTATTGCACTTCGATGTGGAAACTTTTCCCTGAGTGTGTGGATTCTCGGGCAATCTTTCTGGAAGGAACTGGTATATTGGTTCATAGGCAACCACACAGATGAGTGTGACATCTATTTTCTTCAAACAATGCTTCATCTCTTTAAGAAGGACAATAGGCTTCTGCTCAACTCAGGAAACTATATAAGTCACAATAACTAAGCTGAAATATTAGATTGTATTGCACTAACAAACAATCCTAAAATAAAGTTCCTAACTCTTAGTGTTCTCCATCAACAGAACCTTCATAAGAAGTGTTGTGAACTGAACCGTGTCTTCTCAGTTTCATACCTTGAGGGCCTTTCTTCCAGTGTCCTATAGAAAGTATTTTAATGAGGTGATTAGGTTAAATGAGGTTTTATGGGTGGGTCTATATGCAAGAGAACTAGTGTTCCCTACCAGACAAGTAGAGAGACAGGGGGTTTCTGCATTCAGAAAAGAGGACATGGGAAGGCACACCAGAAGGTAGTCATCAAGGACTAAGGCCTCAGATAAAGCCAAACTTAAAGATAGCTTGATTTTGGGTTTCCACCCTGTAGAACTGTGAGAAAATGAGTTTATGTTGTACAAGCCACTTGGCCATGGAACTTTTTATGACAGCTTTAGAAGCTTGCCACAAGGACTAATACAGACAGCCCATGGAGGAGGATATCCAACTGATCAGGGATGGGGAGGGGGGGAATTGGGGAATTTGGGATAACAACTCATTGTTTGCCCACTAAATAATTTAACTCATTATGGACAATAAATATATATTTTTTAAAAAAAAAAGTCAAAACTGCCAACAATCCTATTCATCTAGATGCGATCTCCTGTGAAGTTCAAAGGACCACTGGGAAGAATGTGCTCTTCCAGAAGAACCCAACTCCCTCCAAACAGCCATTCCATTAAAACCAGGCTTTTCCTGGGTAGAGTGTTGAATGTGCTGGAGTGAACAACTGATGAGAACATAAACAGAAGCTAGTGGCAAAACATAAGTAGAATTTAAGGAAAATGCTTATTAGTCACAGAGAAGCCAGATATTCTTTTTAAAAAGAGATTTAAAGCACTGTGTTTCTACAGTAACAAGAATAATGGGAATATTAGGTTTTCAGGCTCAGAAAGACAAATGCCAATGTTCTCTCTCATATGTGGTTCCTAACATGGAACAGTTTGATATGTTTATAAATTGTAATAAGCATCAGTTGTATTGGCAAAGAGATTAGGCTAAGAAAGAAGGAAGTAGAAGGGATAAGAAGAGTCAAGTGAAGGGAAAGAAGACGGGATGACAGGTGTTGGAGTAAGGAAGGGTGAAAGGAGGGAAATACTCAAAACTAATGATGGCATAGAATCAGTGTCATAGAAACCTTCCTCATGATCAGCAAAATAAAAGATATAACTCTTAATATGAGGGAGGGTTGATACTTTGACAGAAATATCTTGTAGTGAGAAAGCTTAACCTTGAAGCCACAGGTTCAGGGTAAACCCCAATGCCAGAATTTGGTTGCTCCCACAGTGAGGTGTTTGTCAGGGAGACTCCCTCCCCCCACCCTCATCCCCAAACCCTGCCAAAAAAAGAAACCAATATAGGCCATTGCCAAAACACTTGGTTACCCACCAGATCTAAATGGTAAGACCCTATTGCTGAAGACACCACAGGCTGCAGTCACAGGACATCAAGACATACTGGAACTGAGACGGAAGCCAGCTCCATGCTAGCTTGCCCTCAAAATGATGGAAAGTGATATGTGAACTTCAAGGGGATAAAGTCACCAACAGCATGAACAAACAGGAGATCCTGCAAGTTAGAAAATCAACCAGCCAGGCAAGATGTACATACTTGTGCAGTAGTGGCAAACAGGCTATGGTTATAATCAACTACTCTGATTATGTATGAGGCCTGCTCAGTGGGAAGAAATTCATACCTGGAACGAGAACCAAGTCAGAAGCCTATGGTCACTGTTCTTTGGTTAAAATTAGAGGGTATCCATATCAAAAGGTCTTCTAAATGTCTATACTTATCCCCTTTAATCCATGTTGTTCTCACTCTTGGTTAAAGAATCTGATTTTTACAGATAGTCCCAAAACCCATCAGTATGACAAAAAAAGAAAGTCATCTACCAATGAGGTGAGTCATTTCCATCACAACTCCGGAGTCCAGGGAACATTGCAAAGGAAGTGGTGAATTAAATATGAGTTCTTCTGCTACTGCTATCCTGAGAACTCCATCCAGGGAAAGAGCAGTACATACTGAGGTGACTCAAAACACATCAAAGCAGAAAATCAGAAGCTGCTGAGAGCTCAACACTCAAGGAGACTTATAATATGCTCTCCAAGGCTCAGGGAATATTGTGAAAGAGCAGGCAGAAAGATTGTAAGAGCCACAGGGTAGGAAGGAGTATTGAGGTGTTGTTTTCCCCAGAGAGACTGACTGATAAATTCATGACCACACAGTAAATACCTATAACCCCACTGAGGAGGGACCTCAGAGAAATGGTGGTAGGGGAGAGACCATAGGATAATGTGACTCTTATGCAATCTGTTCATGGCTATATGAATAAATTGCATGTTGATCAAATTCCCATCAGTTCAAGCATAAATATACATATGTATATGTGTATATTTCTTTTCTTTTCATATTGATGGGTCTTGGTTTTCCCTGCTATCAGTTAAAAAAATAAACTGCCCAATCAGAAGTGAGAACAGCATAAATTAAAGATGATAACCATAGTTATTTAAGGGACTTTTTGATAGGTAGAGCCACTTGTCTTAGCCAAAGACCAGGGGGAACTTCTCTCTGGAGTCCATGGCCTCCTTATCCATAGGATACCCTCCCACTGAGAACTGTCCCACTGAGTGGGCTCCATATCCAATCAGAGTGTCATCGATTACCCACATAGGCTATGTGCCACTATTGCACATTTGTGATATCTGATCTGGCTGACTGGTTTTGCAGCTTACAGGAACCCCTGCTTGTTCGTGAAGTGGTGGCCATTATCCCCCAACAACTTGCATAGCACTCTCCAGCACTATGAGGGCTAGTCAGAAAGGAGCTAGCTTCCTTCTAAGTTCCAACATGATCTCTGGAAGTCCTTTGCCCTTGGACTGCGGTGTCTTTAGCAATAGGGTCTCACTCTTTAGATCTAATGGGGTAACCAAATGTTTTGGCAATAGCCTGAATTGTTTGGAGAGCCTCCTGGGTCTACCTGACCAATAGGTCACTGTGAGGTGGGGGGGGGACAGATAACTCAGTTCAGATTCTGGAATTTATCAGCTAGTGCTCATGATTTTGGGATTAAGCTTTCTCCACCCTCTACAAGACCTTCTCCCCAGGCAGTCTCCTAAAATAAAATTTAAATTCAAAAGTTGGCTTTTAGGGTTGGAGAGATTGCTAAGTGGTTAAGGCACTTGCCGGCAAAGCCTAATGACCTGGGTTCAACTCCCCAGTACCTATGTAAAGCAGTGCATGCATCTGGAGTTTGTTTGCAGTGGCTAGAGGCCTTAGAGTGCTCATTCTCTCTCTCTCTCTCTCTCTCTCTCTCTCTCTCTCTCTCTCTCTCTCTCTCTCTCTCTCTCTCTCTCTCTCTCCTATATGCCTCTCTCTTCTATCTCTCTCTGCTTGCAAATAAATAAAAATATTAAAAATAAAACTAAATAAATAAATAAAAGTTGGCTTTTGTGGCATCCCATTTCACTTTCTCTCCTGGTCTACCTTCATGCTTTCTGCAAATGGCCAAACTCTACACTAAAACACTCTGAAGGAATGTCACCTGGAAAAAAAAAATGTTCTTAAATGCCTCACTGATCTTTTTTAGGTCTGAATTAATGAATTTGTGTTTCTATGCTAGACTTAGTAAGTCACAACTCTAATTCAGGACCAAAAATATTAGCTCAGTCATTTTAAAAACCAATGAGCTATCACAAAACCCTATATATTTTGTCACTGTACCTATATAAAAAACTTTGTATTCTTGTGTAAGTTTATATAAAGCATAAATGCTTTTAATTATGTTTTAGAACAGGAAACTGCTATCAATACACTGGCTTTAGGGCTGAAGAGATGGCTTAGCGGTTAAGATGTTTGCCTGCAATACAGATGGACACAAGTTCGATTCCCCAGTGCCCATATAAAGCCAGATGCACAAGAGGGCGCATGCATCTGGAATTCACTTTGCAGTGGCTGGAAGCCCTGGCGCTCCTATTCTCTCTGTTTCTCTGTCTGTCTGTCTGTCTCTCTCTCTCTCTCTCTCTCTCTCTCTCTCTCTCAAATAAATAAATAAAATGTTTTAAAAAATACACTAGCTTTAATAACATTGGTTACATTAAAACCCAAGAAACAAGCACTGTAGATTATCATTTTTAAACTCTGATAGACTATCAATGATTTTGGTATCTCTTATGATAACAAAGAATAAAATCTCCAGTTATAATTTCTGTCCTTCGATTAGATCGAAACAGACCCAACCTAAATTCTCTCTACATGAAATTGGAACATAAGGAGTGTGACCTACAGAAATTATCACGAAGATTTTGTCATGGCAGCTCCCATCTGTCCCTGGCAAAGTCTCCCATTACTGGGGAAGGTATCATTGCAATCCAAGACAGGCTCAGGAAACTCCTGAACCAAACAAGCTCCAGGCTTTGCTACAACAGCAGCTCTGGGGGTGGGTTACCAGGGGAAGCACCAAGCTGCCCTGATAAAATACAATTATTTTCAAGCTATTGTTAGCATCTCAGCCCTTTGGGAAACAGCCTAGAATTGCCTGTGATCCCAGCAGCTGCTGACTCCCTCATTCCTCCTGCTTTCTATTTGCCATCCCATTTTGGTCACATGATTACATCACTGAGTGTTCCATCCTCCAGCCCATTTCTCAGCCATTTTAAGGACTCTATGTTCCCAAGGTTGTCCAACATGTCTATTTTTATCTCACAAGTGACTCAGGTGGCACCCAGCCACTCACATGAACCAGTTGCATACAATCTAGTTACTGTTAATACCATCTGTCTACAGACTCCTCCCTACAGCGTCTCAGACAGCAGTCACTCATCCTCACAACTCTTTTTCTACTGGACAGCAGAGAGGAAAAGATGATTTTTGATGACTGAGTTTTGTGTTATGATGCGTATCTTAAGGAAACTTCAAAACTCATATGTTGAAGTCTAGTCCTCGGTTGATGCCACTACTGGGAATCGGTGTGAACATTGGGTTTGGGGCATGTTTGCAGGAAGCTCACTGTTGGCATCCCTTGAAGGGCATCATGACACTTTCCTCTTTCCTCTTATTTCCTCTCCCTCACCCAAGGGAGCAGCTTTGTGCTCATGTGCTTTCACCACTGTGAACAACCACACCAGAGCCTTCAAAGAATCAGGCCAAGTGACAGTATCTGAAAAATGTGACTCAAAGTAAACAAGGTGATTTCTCTCAGGTACTTTGTCCCATGAACAGAAAGCTGACTAACACAATGTGCTTATTTTATTTTCTATCTCTTGCTCTGTCCAATGACGGAGTAGTTTGAGATATTTTTCCCTGCTTTCCAATAAGGAAAGCCTTCGTGGGTTAGACCCTTCTCCCACTGTCTCAACCTTCTGAAAATATCCTAGCCACCTCTGACCTGAATCTTATCCTAAAAATTACAGAAGATCGTGTTTCCTTTTGAACTTTGCTAAATCAGTTGCTTTCCTTTTTCTCTGAAGATTTTTCTAAACCATCTTTCACTTTAACCCATGGTAAAGCAAGACAAAACTGATGGAACATCTTTAGGGTGTTGCTTTTTTTTAAGATCCTAAAGGTGAGAGGCAAAGAACAGAGTTTTCTTAGAGACTCTTTGAAGATGATCTAACATCCTGAATCACGTATACATTGTCAGCCGATCTCAGAGAAAGGAGTCCCCTAATAGTTCTCTCTGCCACCATGTCTCCCAGAAGTCACTTCTCCTGCAATGTTGCCTGCCTGCTGCTGCTGGGCTTTGCTCAACCTTGGAGAGGTTGCTGTCCTTCCCCTTGGAAGCACTTACATCAGTTGCTATCTAACAACTGAGGTAGTTGTCGTTTGCATCCAAGAGTGTGATGGTAATGTAGGATTCTTTTTGAATAAATAGTGTAGATCCACTGAATTTGTCTCATGGAGCTTAGTCCAAAAAATGTCATCCTTTGCTGTCGCTGCAAAGCTTCTTTTCTCAGACTGGTGCAAATAAGTACTGTTTATTATCACTCATAGTGAAGGAAGGAGAAAGAAAGTGCTATGTTGATGACCAACCAGCAGAGTGGAACACTTGCTTGTTTTAATTTTTGGAAATGGAGTCTGTGACTTGGACAAATTTTTAGTCCAAAATATAGGTTCTACCCAATGCATTATGCTGCCGCCCACCACATAGAGCTGGTTTACTTTTAAGAAATAAGGGAAGAAAAAATTATGATTTGCATTGCTATTGGCCTGAAAAGAAAGGTCTGTGACTTCTCTATGGGCATTTGTGTCTTACTGACCTTCTCTATAATTCATTGGCCCAAAGATCCCTTCACCTTTCAATGACAATGCCTGGACTTTAGACTTCATTCCTTCATCCTGTTAGATGAAAGAGTAATAGTCTTCAAGAATTCCCATTTCAAATAAATAGCTACATGATGTCTATAGTTATGATATGAACAAGAGTGCCCAGTAGGTGAATATACTGAATATTTATTTGGTTTACTAGCATAGTGATGGGGCATGGGATACCTTAGTGTTGATGAGGAAGAACTGAAAAGTCTGAAACCCAAGACACTTAACAAGGGGTGATCAACATAAATTGAGCACTCAAGGAAAAGAATGTTATTGGTAAGTCAAAAGTGCCTGCAAGGTGGAAGGGAGGCTTAAGAAAAACCAAGTAATGGGCCCCTAACCTGAACCGTTTGAGGGAAAGACCTAGAAGGAATGATGAAACTGGATAACAGGGAAGAGAAGTGGCCATAGTAGGACCCTAAGCCACTTCTGTTATAGATCATGCATCATTCTCTGTTGAAATCACCTTGCACTTGTGTAAACCTTTCATTAGATCATGACTTTCACAGGACAAGGGATTCTGTGTCTGTCTTTTGTAGTACCAGAATCCTAATACATCATTTGGCATATAGCAGTTCAACTCGTGTTTTCTTAGGGTCTTAGTGTGTGTGTGTGTGTGTGTGTGTGTGTGTGTGTGTGTGTGTGTGTGTTTGCTTTTCTTTTCTTTTCTCTTTTTTTGTGGTACTGAGCCTCACACATACAAAGAAAGTGCTTCTCTACCACTAAACTATCTCTTCATCCCTCAATTTATGGTTTCCAGTTAAATCAACATCCTTTCATTTCTATTCCCTATACTTAAATTCTTTACTATGAGAAACTGAATATGTTCTGTGCCTGATAACACTTAGCTCTATCCCCAGACTTTTTACACATGCAAGTGCCCTTGAGAAGTATAAACTGTGTCATTTACAGCAAATATCTTTACTAAGAACTATGGAAAATATGTTCAGAAACAGAACGATACTGTTATCACTAATAGGCATTTTATTTATTTTCAAGGATATTTATTTGTGGTTAGGTATGCTACTTTATATATTGTATTTTTATACAAATCATGTAAATCAAGACCTATCTGGACTTTGACTGAATTACTCTTCAATATCTGCAAGACTGACTTAGATGAAATATAGCTAATGATCACAAAATGGTTTTTCTAGATGTGTTATATAGTTTAAATGTAATTTAATTTCCTGCTTATGTAACATATGAAATGCATGAATTTTTTCCAAGCATTACCCTTTCCTCATTATCAAAGTATTCATACTGAATTATTTTTAAAAGGCAGCCTTTAGTATTCAATCAAATAATAAGGAGAATGTGTTCCTTCCAGTAGTTTAATAATAATTCTTGCATCACAAACTCTGAATATTCATGTTATGGAAATGTGCCCTACTTCTATAGATTTCATCACTGTCAGCTGGTGCCACAGTAGAACACAGGGACAGTTAGTCTTAAATCATTCAAGATTTCAGCAATTACCAAAAAGTCTTCCCTGACTTACCATCAATAATTCAACTTTTAAAGAACATAACACAGGAGGTTGATCAATAAATATTCTGCTAGCTTTTGTAAAACAGGGACTTACCTGCATAAAACCACAGTATCACTGACTGAAATCTTGCGTCAGCTATGTCCATGGGGCATAAAGACAACTGACCTATTCTGGATGAGAAACAAATTAGTTGAGACAGTTTATTTTTTGTTTTGTTTTTTCACTCTCACTCTTCTATTAGAATTCACTGATCAGCAGCCTCATTCACCATTCTTCTTCCTCGAAGCACGAATGGATCATGCTTTGATATCAACGCTGTCAGTGGTGAGACCTTGGTGTTGTCACTTAACGGCCTTAAGATTTAGTTTCTTCTGCCAAATAAGGGGGCAGATTAGGTGTTTTTTTTTTTTCTGTGAAAGGACAAACAAGTGATTTAGGTCCTGTGGGACATCTGTTCTCTACCTTGCCTATTTCTTCCATTTAAATGAAAAATCAGCCACAGATAATGTATAAGTGAATGAGCAGGTCTGTTTTCAATGGAACATTATTACAAAATCAGATAGGTAGCAAGACATCTGAGTGCGTATAGTAGCCTCCTGATCTATCTCAATCTGAATCTGATTCTATAAAGTATATATGTAAGAAAGAACTAAAAATCACCTGATAAAATGAACCTGGCAAGTCACTTGCCTATAATTAAAGTGCATAGAAATTCCTCATTATACAACAGTTCCTACAAAATATAAAAATAATTCCTAAGGAGCCCAACAGATAACAGATTTAAAAGGTCAGCTGTCATACAATTTATTCATGTGACTCTGGAATAAGCATATGCTATGAAGTCCAAGCCAAATCTCCACGTGGCTTCTGGATTAGGAAGAATACAAACATCAGCTTGCAAGAGTGATAGGATTTTATTCCAGACTTTGTAGCTTTTGAAGGCACTGAAGAAATGAATAGGCTTTATCATTAAAACCTCAAGGGAGAGGATTTGGTGAGATGAGCGAGAGTGTTGCTTCCATGGTGAGCCTGACAACTTGCTCCAAAGTGATGGAGACAGACACTGAGGATATTCAAAAGGTATCAAAGCAGAAATCCAGAAGCTACTGAAAGCTCAACACTAAAGTAAACAACACGCACCAACCATGGCTCAGGGAATTTTGCAGAAGAGGGGACAGAAAGGTTGTAAGAGCCACAGGATGAGAAGGAATATCCAGACATTGCCCCTCCCCCCAAATTGACTGACTGTTGCTCTCACAACTCATAACCCACAACACTTTGGTGAAGACCAACAATCCCATTGAGAGGGGAACAGGGAGGAGGAAAATGGTGGTACCAACACATGAGGTGTCCATCTGGAGTTAGTTTGCTGTGGCAAGATGCCCTGTCACAGCCATTCTCTCTCTTATTCTCATGCTCTACTTTCTTTCCACACTGCTTGCAAATAAATAAATGAAATATTTTTAAAAAGCATGTTGGGTCACATTGAGGCTTCAAGCTTACAGAAGAAGAAATATTTCAAATTATTGTGTAGAATACTTTTTTAATGGAGTAGTTCAGATAGAGAAAGAAAGACCCAAAAGTGAAGGTCATGTGTTAGTTTTTTGTAGAGGACTGTGAAGTCTTGCAGTTTCAACCTGTTCCACAACTGTGAATTGAACATACATACAGAGAGACCACAGCTAGAGGATGTTTGTCTCTGGAGACCTCATGGATACATAGGTACCAAAAGATTACATTCAAACATGAACAAAATATATAAACTTGGATATTGAAACTGTGCAAAATGTATCCACAGTAACGAAGGATCCCAAGAGAAAAAAGAGAATGACAGTCAACTTGATTTTGAACAGGATTCCTTAATCTCCATACCATTGACAATTGGGTCATATATATCTCCTGTGCACTGTAGAATATGTAGCAGCATCCTTGGCCTCTATGCATCAAGTGGAAAAAACTAATAGTAGCTCCCCACCAACCCGCTCCATGCCTCACCATCAAAAACTATCTCCAGCAGTGACTTGGGAGGGGACGGACCAGATGAAGTTCAAATGAAAGCAGGGGCTAACCATTTTAGCAGAGAAAATGGAGGAAAGCCTAGACCATTGACAAGACAAGAAGAGAGCTGACTGCCTGCCATGAAACGTGCCACCTCTACCACATCTGCCAAGGTCTGGGAGAAATTCATGAATACTAATCTTACTACCAGTCTTTCAACCAGCCCCAGGGTGATGGTAACAGATGATTAAGGAAAACCAATGAAATGCAGAGAGTACAAAGAACTCAACACTAAACCAGACTGCCAACAGACCTGCCATGGCTCAGGGAACATTTTTGGGAGGGGGGTGCAAAATGATTGTTAAGACCCACAAAATGAATAGGGACACCCTGAGGTGTGGTCCCCCACTACCATTTAGGGACTGACTGAGGCCTTCCTGACCTCACAATGACTACTGTAACCCCACTGAGGAGAGCCCCTAGGGTAACAGGAGTTGCTGTGGGGGATAAAAATATATAACCTGTTATAATATATAAATGAAATAACGTTTAAAACAAATATCTCCAAAAATTGCCAGACGTCTTGGGTCAGTGGAAGGAGAAAGACTAGTCCCATATAACTGAGAATCTCTGAATTTTAGAACTTCAAAATATATCATGACCACAATAATCATGACCATGAATCATGATTGATGCCTCAGAAGTCAATTCATACTTCAGATCAAGCCCTTTTTTATCACAGTTACTTCCCAGGTCCTTCACAACTAACTCCAACTCATCACTCAAACAAGGAGAAAAACGGAAAAGCAAGTTACAACTCTTTACCAATAGCAGTATTATAATTTCTAAATTTTACATATGTGGAAATCAGCCCTAACTTTCTAACTATATATTCAACTTAATTCATAAATTATTGTTCATTATTGCTTGCCCCAGCTACCAATCAAATGACTTATAGAACCTTATCCGATAATTTATCAGCCCAACACTGAGTCAGTCTACATGAACTTGAGTTCTTAAGTATCTGATCTCAAATTATTGTCCTAGGATCCATGTCTTTTCATACCCACCTTACTCAAAGTCCACTTAGATTCCTTACAGAGTTGTATTAAAGAATACTTTTATCCTGGTCCCATCACATGCTCCATTATCTCCAGTGGACCATATCTACCTGGTAAAACTTCATTGGGCCATTTCCTGCAGAAATATTTCCCCATCTACCCTTCTGATTATCTCTGCTCAATGGGCTATCATTGCTGAGTTCTAGTCCTAAAAACAATTATTTATCTATTCACTTAAAAAGAATAGTAACTGTAGAAAAGAGAGGAAATATACAGCTGTGTGGTGACTTCAAAGGCATTCCTCCTCAAAAGCTTGTAAGTATGACCTGACAACCAGAACTTTGATTATGAAAAGAAATATCAGCATGGGATATGCAGCTATATTGTATTTCCATGATATTAGGCTTTCATGAATTCTAACGTATACAAAAAGAAATATCTATTGTTCTCTAACATTTTAGGTAGCAATACCAGAAAAATGCTAACTGCTCATAGGTGGTAGGTAAATTCATTCATGAATGGTTCATTTCTGCATGGACAAAAGAAGAGAAGAGGAAGGTAACAATAATAAGTTAAAAAGAAACGTAAAGTTAGTTTTAAATCTTTGACATGTATGACAGGCAATAATATTAACTCATGTTGAATTA
>PVHP010047544.1:0-12780 GCA_004024765.1 Zapus hudsonius
TAAAGACTATAGAAAGAGACCTGGAAGGGTGCCACATCAAACCACGAATCCTGAAAATCTGAGACATCAATGGAGAAAAGGACTCGTGAAGGGGGATTCTCCGTTATTACTTTGTAGACATCTGCACTACTTGAAAGGGTGACATTTTCCTTTATCACTAAAGAACTTGCTTATAGAATTATGACAGGGACACATGGCTCCCTTCATTGCCAGGCCCCTGACCCTCTCTCACTTTTCCCTAATCAACCCATGGCCTGCTTGCCTCCTCTCTCAGAGGCGCTTCCTGCCTCCTGCCCAAGGTGACCCTAGTGTGACTGTCCAGACCATCTTGGCCTCCGCTGTCCATGCTGTCTCCTCTTGGCTCTTCTTTTCCAGTGAAGTCACCATCCTGGGGTCATTCTCAACCCACGTCATCTCTTCCTTCATTTACTACTTTATCCAGCCACTACGGGCTTTGTTCTTCTTGGGGAACAAGGACACCCTGGGCTGGGCTGGGCCGATAGCGGAGTTGCTAAAGCATCTGTCACTCAAATATGAGGGCCTGAGTTCAGATTCCTTGCGCATGTGTAAATGCTAGGTATGGTGGTGTGTACCAGTAACCCCAGAGCTCCAGAGGAAGATAGATACAGGTGAATCCCCAGGGCCTGCTGGCTAGCTAGGCTAGCTGAATGGGTGAGCTCTGGGGTCAGTGTCAGATGCTGTCTCAATGAAAATGGGGACAGTGATTAAAGAAGACATTTATTGCTGACCTCTGGTTTGCACACACACACACACACACACACACACACGTACATACAGAGCTACACCTACACATACAAATATGCATGCACACTACATACACATGGCAAAAACAAGAAAAAATAGAGACACATCTCTGCGCTTGCCTGTGCCTCTCTTCATTCCTAACTGCATGTCATCTGGCTTTGATGCTTTCTGCCACTTCTCTGAGAGCTACCCCACGGGCTGCCCCATGCAGCTGCTGGACCCCTGAACAATACTGAACACGGCTCTTTTGGGAGTCTTCAACAGCCTCCTCCACCCACTTCCTCTATCCATATTCTACGTATTTTGAACTACAGCTCAAAGCCTTCCCCTGTCTTGGAAACACCCCTTTTGCCATGTCTAGCTCAGAACCATCTTCCCACATGGGTTGGTGTTATGGGCTTGAATCTGAACTGTCTTCCAGTGGCACTATTTGGGGAGGTAAGGCCTGGATGGAGGAGGTAGGTCACTAGGAGTGGACCCCTACAGGCATGTCATCCCTCCCTGCCTACCCACTTCTTTTCTTGCTCTGTTTCCTGGTCTGTGGTGTGGCCAGTGTCTGCCATGTGCTCTCATCTGAGCTGCTTGGTCATGCTGTCCACCACGATGGACTGAATCCTCTGAAACTGTGAACCAAAATAAATCTTCCCTCCCATCAGTTATCAGTTAGTATCTTCAAGAATATGCATGCACGACTAATTCCACTGGTTAACTCACTAAGGATCACATTCTGGTTCTTCCTTCTTGGCTTTGTTAATGAATGGAGGTAATTCTTCAATTTCAGAATGTGGGAAGTCTTGGAGCAAAACAGTGGAATATAATATACTAGTGAGAAGGACCCCGAGAGGAATTCGAAAGAGAAATAAACCTGACAGATACAGATAGTGGGAAAATCTGAAAAGAGGGATTAGAGCTAAGAATTTTTGGGAAGACAGATTAAAAAGGACCTAGTTGAATTATGAGACTGGAGGGGTCCTGTGAGTTCAGGCAACAGGAGGGAGGGGCGGAAGGAGGGATGGAAGAGTCCAGCTCACTGAAATGGAAATGCCTGCCTTGCTCACTGATGGGGCCTCTTCCTTCAGGAACGGCTCAGTGACTAATGCCTCTCACTAGGCTGGGTCTGTCAGTGCCATCTTTCCAGGCTCTGTTGAGCCTTACACGTGTTTACACGTTCTTGATGGAAGCCAGTCTGCTAATGACACTTTAAGATCCATGAAGAAAAGGATTGCACCTGTTCTTGTTTTTCACTATACTTCCAGAGCCCAACTCAGTACCTAACACGTGGCAGAAATTCCATAAATATTCATCCAAAGGAAGGAATTTAGTTAGCTGTTAGTTAAGATTCCGGTCACTCTGATGTCCCTTCCCTGAAGTCATTTCCACTTCTGGAACAGTGATGGCATGGGAAGTCTAATTTCATTGGCCTCATCCATAGACCAGCTGGTTTATGGAGCTAAGAAATATCTCCATGAACTCTCACTAGCACCAAACTCAAGAGGCACCTGGTAAACATGTTTCTCATTGGTGGAAACAAAGAAACAAAGAAGAAAGAAAGAAAGAAAGAAAGAAAGAAAGAAAGAAAGAAAGAAAGAAAGAAAGAAAGAAAGAAAGAAAGAAAGAAAGAGAGAGAGAGAGAAAGAAAGAAAGAGAGAAAGAGAGAAAGAGAGAAAGAGAGAAAGAGAGAAAGAAAGAAAGAAAGAAGGAAAGAAGGAAAGAAGGAAAGAAAGAAAGAAAGAAAGAAAGAAAGAAAGAAAGAAAGAAAGAAAGAAAGACAAAGTCTCCAAGAATCCAGGTAGACCCTCACAGGGTTCTTACTGGGCTGTGCTCTCTGGCCTCTCTCTGAATGACCACCCCACATGGAAAATACCCAGGATGTATCATCCACTGAAACCCACAATTATAGTTGTATGGTAAGGTCACCTTCAAAAGCTGCCAAGAGGCTGATTCCAGCAGGGCTGAGCTGGGGCACTACCTTACACACTTTGCACTCTACTTCTTACCCATTCAACAGTCTAGAATCTAAAGCCACTGCCTGGCCTCCTGCCTGGGAGATTCTGACTCTGTAACTGGCCTCCTAATGGTGGGGGTTGAGGGAGGGGCCCCTGCAGAACCTCCAAGTCCACCAGAGCATTTAGGTCTATGCAGCTGTCTTCCCAGGCCCCCTTCCTGGATCATCTAGTTATGATTCATAGTGAGTTTCCAGCCCCAACAGGACCATGAGTTTATTGTATCTCAGTTGTCGTTGTCTTTTCATCTGGGAAAGAAAAATTACTTAGTATCAATAGGAAAAGCAAGGCTTGAAAAATCCTGGTACTGTGCATCACCCCAAACATTTCTGTAGAAGGACACACCCTGGGGGCAGGTGCTTATCTCACTGAGGTCACCTGTACTGACGCAATGAAGCCCACAATTGATAACATAAGGATGAGCAGCCAACTGGAAGGAAGTATGCCCACCATACTTGGCAGACAACAGTGCCCTTCTATGATTCAGAGCTTCCGCGAATTACTGAAAAAGAAAAAGTTATCCAAATGAACCAGGAAAACAGACAAAAGACACAGATGACAGAAAGTCCTCAGGAAAGGGAATACAAATGCTCGATAAACGTGCAAAGACATTCAATGCTGCTGGTAATCAGCATGATATGTGACTGCCACCCCCTCTGGCTCTCCCCGCTGCCCGTTCCTCCAGGGCCAACGCTGGACACACACTGCCTGCCCAAACAAGACTCTGAAGGAGAATGCTGAAGGGTGATGGAGAAGCCACACCTGTGGCACTTTGAACCTCTCTGTCTGGCTCTTCCATGAAAGCCTCCTTGCCATGACCCTGGCACAGGTGTGTAGACTCAGCATCTACGAGCTGGCAGAGAGCAGTGGGCAAAGGACAAACAGAATGTGTTAGCTGTAGACCTCACCATCCCTGTGGCTACAGGGAGCTGAGCAGACACAAGGGCTGAGCCAAGCCCTAGGAGAGGCAGCAGGGGACATGCAGAGATTGAGAGGAAAGGCTTGCTGGCCCAGGGGTCACTCTCTCTTCTGGGGTGGAGATAACAGGAGTCTCCAAAGAGCACCATCTCTACAAAGTGGGCTTCTGGGTCTCTCCTAGAAGGTCAAGTTAGAGAAATTGTGGAATCAAATCAATTCTAATGATCAGTTTGGAGAACAGGGGAGTGATGCCATGAATCAGAAAAGGAAAAAAAAGGCATGTAGGGAAGGGAAGAGAAAAGGAAGAGAAGGAGGTGATGAAATGGGAGAAGAAAGAGAGGAAAATAAAAGAAGAAACGGAAGGAAGGAAAAGTAAGGGAAGGAAGGAGGAGGAGAAAGGGAAGGAAGGAAGAGGCAAGGAGAAATGGAAGAAAGGAGAAGGAAAGGAGGACAAGAAGGGCATAGAGAAGTTTAAGAAGGGAGGGGGGCTGGAGAGATGGCTCAGCGGTTAAGGCACTTGCTTCCAGTCCCTAAGGCCCTGGGTTCAATTCCCCAGGACCCACATAAGCCAGACCCACAAGGCGGTGGCCCTGGTGCGCTCTCTCTCTCTCTCTCTCTCTCTCTCTCTCTCTCTCTCTCTGTATTTCTCTGCTTGAAAATGAATAAATAAAAAAATTTTAAAAGGAAGGGCAAGGGAAGAAGAAGGAGGGAGTGAGTGAGAGGGAGGTGGGGAAGGAGAGAAGGAGGAACGCACAATAGATTTGTGTGTACTGTCTCACTGATGCCACAAGAGCCACCCTTTGAAGAACACATCATTAGCACCTGCAGATATTCAAGTTAAATCACCTTCCCAAGGTCATGCAGCAGGGTGAGTGACCTTGTCAATTCATCAAATGCAAGGCTCTGTGATCCAAAGCCTCAGTCCATTTGGTATCTCTGAAGCTTGGCCAGTGTGCAGGGCTTGACAAGTGGAGAGACCCGAGTTGGTTCTCTTTCTCATGGATACCTTGGAAACTGCCTGGGCTTGCTGAGTCCAACAGATAGGACTCAGGCAGCTGCCCTGAAAGGCACCATTGGCAGGTCTGAACCCTGTGAGAGAAGCCTGGTCATGACCCATCACCCAAAGATGATTCCCAATGCAGGTGAAATTCCCGAGCATCCCCACGGGTGCCTGTGTGTCCTTAGTAACGACATTATTATTCTCTCTCTGCTTCTGGGTTGATTAATCTAATTTGCACATGTGAATGAGAAGCTGCTCTGATCCATTTAATATGTTGGGACTGCATCCCAGCTCATTTGCATGGTAGGTCTGGCCAACAGAGGTAGCTCCTATCTCCTGCCTGCCTCCCTCCCCAGTCCCGCCTCCCACCAGGCAAATTCTTGCTGAGCAGGCAAATGGTGATCCATGCTGCTGCTTTTAAGTCTTAAAACCCATTAGGAGTGTATTAGCAGACGTGCTGAGAGCTCATTTGAGTAATAAAAATCTTTTTTGTGTGTGTAGCTAATAAAACAGAAGAAAGAAAATCGAGAAGGGGAAAGATGTGGAGAGGGAACGGGCTGTCTTCCAGCCATGGTGGTTAAAATGGAAGGCTGGGGCTTGGCTGTACAGTCTTCTGAAAAGGGCTTCTTCCCCTTGGCTCTGTGACTAGTGGCGGGAGGAAGATGAAGCAAGAACCTAAAGGATGCCTTTCTTTCCAGAGCGGACATCACCCAGCTGCCGCTGAGCAAGGTAGGAGGCTCATGTCACCAGCCCCTGAGATGTAGCCTGGAGACCCTCAGCTCATTGGCACATGCAAAATGGGTGGTTTGCAGTATGACTACCTGTGGCTACGGGCCCAGAAGACAGTCACCTTGTCCATGTGGCCCTCCATTTATGTGACTGCATTCACCCTTGAGGCCGGTGGCTGGTCTGGATAAATGAGCTCAGGACTATGGAAGATACATGGAGGGCCACCTGCAGAATCAGTGTCTAACACAAGATGATGGAGAACTTCAAGAAGGGAGCGGGGAGAAGGCTCAGTGGGCAACGGGCTTGCCTTGCAATCATGAAGACCTGCGTTTGGATCCTCAGCACATATATGTAAAGTGTCAGGCAAGGTGGGCTGGGGAAGTGGAGACAGGAGATTCCCTGGGGCTTATTGGCTAGCTTGTCTTGTCTAGACCAATCAGTGAATTCAGGGTCCAGTGAAAGACCCTTTCTAAAAAAGTACAGTGGAAAGCAATCAAGTAAGACACTCGAAATTAACCTCTGGCCCTCACATGTACACATGCCTGCATATCCACACACACAAGAGTGCCCACACACATACATTCACTCATGTAAAAAAAATTAAATAAACTACTTCAAGAGAATAAACGATAATAAGAAAACCACCAAACTTTTGATGTACAAGTCCTATACAACTGCAGGGCCACCTGCTCATGAATCCATGTTAGGCATTTAAGTATTTGCCATTTACATGTGAGGAGCCCCCAAGGAGTCCATCCTTGATTTCAGAAAGTCCAAATATGTCGGGGCATATACAGCTCAGACTCTTGGAGTCTGCCCTAATGAGCACATTGAAGAAGAGGCTTTTAGAGACCCTCCCCAGCATGTCCAGCCTCCATGATGCTGCCTGCTGGCGACAGCTGACCCCAGATGTTCCAGTTTCCCCTAATGGCCCATTAAGGCCACATAAACCAAGACTTATCTTAGTCCTTTTGTGTTAATCCAGGAGAAAAGCTGCACGGAAATCCTCTTAGAGCTAATCCCTGTGAGGACAGAGGCTAAAACTACAGAGGGCAGAGACAGAGGAGGAGGCCAGAAAATTGGAGAAGAGGGGAAGTGGGGAGGGCCTTTCCTGAAAGGGACAGAGATGTGGTCCAATGACTAGAAGGAAGGCCAAGCTGTGTGTCCAGGTCTGCAGTAACAAGTCTTGATCCCATTGGGAGAATCCCCTGGCCTCTCTGAGGCTAACTCCCAATTTTTTAACATACACCCAGGCAACCATATACCCAAGGACGTTCACCAGCATGGTTTACAATCAGAAACAGAAGATGGAGGTGAAGAGGAAGTGAAGAAAGGGACACAAGACAATGTCCTTCAGGAAAGGCTTCTAAGATAGGACTGGCAGTGCAGATCTGTAATCCCAGCTACCTTTGGAGGCAGGAGGACCACAAGTGCAAGGTCAGCCTGGGCAACTTCATGCGGATGAAGAGGACTGGAGGTGCAGCTCAGCACTAGCGCACTTGCCTAGCATGCGAAGGTCCTAGGTTCAATCCCCAGTACCACCAGAAAGCGTGGCAGGGGGTGAGGAAGGTGGAAGAATATATCAATCGGGAAATAGGGAAATAGTGATAAAAATACTAAAATAAATAAGCAAAGTAAGAAAAGAAGACTGGGCTGGAGAAAGGGCTCAGAGTTTGCGGCACAAAGCCTGACAACCCAGGTTTGATTCCCCAGTAACCATATAAAGCCAGATGCTCAAAGTGGCCCATGCATCTAGAGTTCATATGCAGTGGCTGGAGGCCCTGGTGCGCCCATTCTTTCTGTCTATCTCTCTCCCTCTCCTTGCAAATAAATAAATAAAAATATAAAAAAGAAAGGAAGACTAGAAAATGTAGATGCCAGAAGGAATTATCAAAAGAAGCATGATGAATAAAAGAAAAAAAAAAACTTTGATTCTGAGGAAATGGCTCCAGTGGTTAAGGCATTTGTCTTGGAAGTTTAAAAACCAGAGTTCAGGGCTGGAGAAATGGCTCAGCGGTTAAGGCACTTGCCTCCAGTGCCTAAGGCCTTGGGTTCAATTCCCCAGGGCCCACATGGGCCAGACCCACAAGGTGGTGGCCCTGGTTCTCTCTCTCTCTCTCTCTCTCTCTCTCTCTCTCTCTCTCTCTCTCTCTCTCTCCTAGAAAATGAATAAATAAAATATTTTAAAAAATAATAAAAAATAAATAAAAATAAAAACCAGAGTTCATAACCCAGCACCCATATAAATACCATGTGGTCACGGTGGTCTGTCTGCAGTACCAGTAGTTAGGACATAATGGCAGGGGATCCCCAGGACAAGCTTATTAGCTAGACTAGCTGAATTAGTGAGCTCTGGGTTCAAGTGAGAGATCCTGCCTCAGTAAACATAATGGAGAAAGATCAAGACAAGCAGTCAACATCAATGTCTGGCCTCCATATTCATGGGCACCCACGGGCATACAAGAACACATATGCACACAACACACACACACACATCTTGGTTTTCTAGTTTCAAATAAATAGATGGCAGATTATCTTAAATTAAGGAATTAAGGGGCTGGAGAGATGGTATAGCAGTTAAGGCACTTGCCTGCAAAGGCTAATGACCCAGGTTCAATTCCCCAGCGCCCCGCGTAAAGCCAGATACAAAAAAGTGGTGCATGCATCCGGAGTTAGTTTGCAGCAGCTGGAGTGCCCATACTCACTCTGTCTCTTCTCTCTCTCTCTCTCTCTCTCTCTCTCTCTCTCTCTCTCTCTCCTTGCAAATAAATAAAAAATATTTTTTTAAAATAAGGAATTCACGGGATAACAACACATGGTTTGCCCACTAAATAATGTAACTCATTATGGACAATAAATATATATTAAAAAAAATAAGGAATTCAAAGTAGAGTATCAAGGATGTCAATAATAAATAAAAGAAATTAAATGAAGGATGAACTGACAAAACAGGAGCAAGGAGAAAAGATCCCATGGAAAGGAACCGAAGCAAGGTTGAGGAGAAAAAGAAGTGGAAGAAGGGAAGGGGACAGATACAGGAAATAAATTCAAGAAACCTGAAAACTTGACTCAGGAATTTAGCAAGCAGGCAGGCTTGAAAATTTTAAATAAATGGAAAAGATCGAATGCATACATATAAAGATAGAGAAGAACACAGACACATAATATTGACAAAAGAGAGCCAACGTATCCGTAGAGGAAAGATATATAAAGATATGATCAATGAAAACATCCCAGAGACACAGAGAGCTGAATCTCAAGATCAAAAAAGTCCCATGAGATCTCCCAAAATTTTATATATAGCAATCACCTTCAAGACATATTCTCATGAAGTTACTAACCTTCAAGGGAAAAGAGTGAATCACATGAGCATCCAGGCAGAAAAACCACGATAAGCAAGAGAGAAATAATTCCGCTTGGCCTCACTCCGATCAATCCACTCTGGCTCTGAGGAGAATTACGGTGTTAAGAATTGTATACTCGGTGAAGTTGTCATTTAAGTAATTAGACAACAGGCGGATGACCATTGAGCCTATAGAAATTCAGAGTCTGCAGCACCCGGGAGCCCTTCTTGTAAAAAGGACTTGACAGTGGACTTCAGCGAAACAAGAGATCAATCAAAATACTGAACTCTAGAACACAAAACTCACGGCCAGAAAGATCAGTGGAAAGTGGTAAATCCTATGAAAGATGAAGCTCTGCATAGGACTGTGGAAATAAATGTTACAAAAATAATTTTACTTTCCCAGGAAAGGAAGGTTCAAGAAACAAGAACAACATAGACATACTATCTTTCCAAGAACAGTGTTAGTAAACGTGATGATAATGATGATGATGATGATGACGATGAGGCTGGAGAGATTGCCCAGTGGTTAAGGTGCTTGCCTGCAAAACCTAAGGACCTGGGTTCAGTTCCTCAGTGCCCACATAAAGCCAGCTGCACAAGGTGGTGCTTGCGTCTGGAGTTCATTTGCAGGGGCTAGAGGCCCTGGGTCTGAGGATAATTACAGTGTTCTCTCTCTATCTCTCTCTCTTTCCCTCCCTCCCTCCCTCCCTCTTTCTCATTCTCACTTTCTCTCAAATAAATAAATTAATTAAATATTTTTAAAAATAATAATCATGATGACTGCAACGTTGCAATGTGTCCCTCAAACTTAGGTTTAGAAGAATATTTTTAGGAATCAATGTTTATTTATGTGAAGAGACCTTAAACTTTTTAAAACAAAGTTCTCGCCATCTGTTGAAATTCAGCAGAATTTTCAAAAGTAAAATAAAAAATGGAGACCATACAATAATCTATCTTTCTTTAAACTTCATTCCTCCCAGCTGGGACATTGGTTTATTAACTTCCTACCACAGTTAGACCAATATGGTGACGCTCTCAAAATGTCAACACTGCCTCATTGTTGGATGGTCAGAATGGTGTATGATTGATTATACAATGTTTTGTACTTACATTTTTACTATATCGCTTGAGTGTTTATAGTAGATGTGAATTATTTAAAAAGACTAAAACTATTATTCCCTTTTCCATACTGAAGTTGATCTTGACAGAGGCCTCATGTTAAGGTTTGAATATGAAATATCCCCCGGAAGCTCATGCGTTTGAACACTTGGTTCCCAGTTGGGGGTGTTTGAAGAATTTATGGCATCTTTGGAGTGGGAGACATGGCTGGCAGAGGTGGGGTACCGGGTATGGGATTTGAGGGTTGAAGCTCAGTGCCACTTCCAGCCTAAGCTCTCTGCTTCCTCCTTAGAGCAATGGGAGAAATTCCACCCTAGATCTCTGCCACATCAGCCACCACAGTTTTCCTACCCTCGAAGGACTATATCCCCTGAACCCTGAGCCAAAACAAACCTATCCTCCTTTCACTGGCTTCTGTCAGGCATCTGGTCACAAGTGACGTGAAGCCTAACCATTACACCCTGTCTATTGATCTCTTGGTACCTCATTTTACCCCCTGTCAAAAGAGGACAGTAATAAATAGCCCCCACCTCTGAGAATAGCTGTGAGGAGCAAATAAGATAATGACCGTACGGTTCCAGGGCAATGTTAGTGCTTAATAAATGTTTATATTCAAAGTGGCCACCCAGTCTCATTGCATAATTACAAGTGATTTGCACGCTGCCTCCTAGTCTACACATAAATTTAAATTTTCCCTGTGTTCTTTGGGGAAGAGTTTGCTGATTGTTGTCTTTAGGTCGTCAACTGTTGTTCGGCAGAGCTGTTATTAAACAAATAATTAACAGAGGACCTAATCGTATGTATGGGGATTTGGCTGCTAAATGCACATTGGACTCCTCCTGCTCCATCTGCTAACTGAACAAAGAGAAATAAAAAATACCTTATGTGTTCTAAAAGCGTCCATGTAAGTAGACAATGGTCCATAATGGAGCACATATATACATACATATGCACATGTATGTATATATGTATATGTGGTGTCCATGCATATGTATATGTGTGTGCACATGAGTGTGTGCACATGCGAATGTGTATGTGGAAAGCAAGGGTGGATGCCGGGCAGGGTCTTACCCAGTCACTGTCTAGCTTATTCTTTGAGACAAAACCTAAAGCTCCCTGTTTCCGCCCATGTAGCTGGCCAGCAAGCCCCGGGGATCCTCCTGTTCCCACTTCCTCAGCGCTGAGATTAAAGGTAAATGCTACCACCTCTGACATCTTATGTGTATGCTGGGGACCCATGTTTGTGCCGCAAGCACTTCTCCTACTGACCGGTGTCCCCAGCCCTGGGCCACATTTTTGCAGTAGTCCAAGAGTGAGAGACGACATGAGTAGTTCTCCAACGGACAGAAACTGACTTGCAGAACTGTCATCCCGGGCTTTGTATTATACCAGCGAAGGTAGAGAAGTCCAGACTGAAGGGAACTCCCCTGACTCTCTCTGCTCACCAGTCCTCCCTGCTCTCCCCTTCCTCCGGTGCCCTAGTCCTGGATCCTTAGGGACCAGAGAAGAATACCCCTAAAAGCAGTGAAATCCATGGGAGTCACATCCGCCTCCCCCTTAGGGTTTTACCACAGAATTGGATTAATCTCTGAGAACCAGTGTTCTTGGTTTCCTAGCTTTGATTTCCACGAGATAAGAGTCCTCTGTGGAAACTTGCTTTTGTGCGTTACTGTCATTGCTTTTTACAAGGTGACTAATAAATAATCCCCATTACACAAACACAGCCTGCATCCATCATGCCCTGACTGCAGGCGCTGAGGGATGATCCCTAATGGGTAATAATAATAGCTACCATTTATTGATTGGACGCTGCATGCCAGGCACTGGGCTCAGCAACCTCATGTTTTATCTTTGTGGGAGGATGATGCGGTCTTTTCTCTGTTCCCACCTTTCTGGCTGTCCTGGTTTAGGCTCCTTTTGTGGCGATGTTCCCAAGCCAGACGTTGTCCCTCCTGGGAGGGTTCCCCAGTATCTGCATAACTTTGGCACAGAAGAGTGTTGCAATCACTTCCTCATTGCTGCACAAAGAACCTGACCAAAAGCTTATAGACTCAAGGGGAAGTTCCATGATGTCAGGAAAAACTGTGGCATGAGCAGTGACATCATCTCCTGGCCAACATCAGGTGACAACAGCAACAGGAGAGTGTGGCTATAATACCCATAAACCTACCACCACCAACACACCTCCAACAAGGTTCCAATTCCCAAATTGCCATCAGCTGGGGATCAAGCATTCAGAGCACATTAGTTTATGGGGGACACTTGGAACAAATTACCACAACTAATGACCTGTTCTGCTTGTCCATTGTCACTCCAGTGGTCTATACCAGATTGGTCTCCTTTCAGGCAGAAGTGGCCAGAGACAAGTCTCTGATAGAAACTGGTTCTAAGCCCTTCTGGCTAATCCAAGAGCAGACAGGTCTTGCTTTTATGAGCTCAGCATTTCCTTTCCAGTGGAGAATGGCCCTGGCCCTTCCCATATGGCTCTGTACACAGATTATCCATCAGATCACAGTGCCTTCCTGCCCTGCCTTCTCACCACACATGCCTATCAGATACAATAGCTGTGACTAAGCACCTGACCAAAGCCACTTAAAGGAGGAAGGTATTTCCATTCATGGTGCAGGGGATACAGTCCATCATGGTGGTGAAGGTATAGTATCTTCAGTGGATAAGCTTTGCATATGGTACTGAGTGGCCAGAGGTTAGGTGATGCAAGCTGTAACCCTCAAAGACCCAACCTGAGTCACCTCCACCATCACGCCTTCGCCCAACAGCACCACCAGCTGGAGACCAGGTGTTCAAGCATGTGATCCAGTGAGGCCATATCTCATTCAACCCATAACAGCATCCCATCCATCCCCCACCCCTGCCCACTGTAACTTCTCCAGAATGTGGCA
>PVHP010047545.1:0-11799 GCA_004024765.1 Zapus hudsonius
GCACCTGGAGTCACCAGCCCGCACTCCGCCCCAGGCGTGGATCTCCCGTGGCCGCGCTGCGTCCCTCCCACGGCGGGCCCGGGGAGGCCTCGGCCCTTCCGGAAGACCCCGCCGCGGCCGACCGCGCACGCGCCCGCGCACGCGCAGAGGCCTCGCGGGCCTCATCTCGCGGCGCCGCCCGCTTCCTAGCCCAGCGCCAAATAAGTCGCGGAGCCCGCCGGGCCCGTGCGTGCGCGCCGCCGCCGCCTGCGTCACTAGGAAGCGCGCTCCCGCGCCGCCGCCGCCGCCGCCGAATCCCCAACCAGGAGCGGAGCCCGCGGCCGCCGCCGCCGCCCGCCGCCGCCGCCCCCGCCGCCGCCGGGCGCCCGGGCCCGCCCGCCCGCGTCGGCCAGGTAAGCGGCGCCGCCGCCGCGCCCGCGCCCCCCCGCGGCGAGGCCTCGCGCCGCCCGCGCGCCGCCGTCCAGTCAGGGGTCCCTGCGGAGCGTCAGGACGTTACGGCGGGGGGAGGGGAGCGGGGGAGGGGCGGCGGCGGCGCTTCCGGCCTCCATCTTAGCGCCCGGGGGCGGGGGCCGCGCCGTCCCGCGCGCGCGTGGGAGCCGCCCGGCCGCGAGTGGACCCGGGGGTCCCGGTCCGCCTGGGGGGGGATGGCGCTCTGCGGAGCCTCTCGAAGCCCGAGAGGCGAGAGCGGCGGAGACGGGCCCGGAGGCGCGCGCCTCTTTGTGCGGCTGGCTCTCCGTGGGAGCGGGGGGCTCGAACCCGGGTCGCCAGGCCTCCTGGACCCGCGCCTTAACCGCTGAGTCATCTTTCCAGCCCCTCCATCCCATCAGTCCGACTTGAAAAGACATGGATTCCGTACAGACCCCGTGTGGCACGATGAACTGACGCAGATGGCTGAGAGCGTGTTCTTTCGTAGGAAGTGTGTAAAACTTCTTAAGACGCCCCGGAGTTCAGGGGACCCGGGTGGATGTGCGTGCGTGCGTGTGCGTGTGCGTGTGCGCGCTCGTGGGAAGAGATTCAGCTGCAGGCTGTAGAAGGGCCTCCTGTGGGACTGGCCCAGGAGGCAGGCTCTGCGTGGAGGGGGCGGCCGTCCAGGTGGTCTCGAGACAGAACTCGGCAGCCTTCCTCCCACGTGTGCCACGTGCCACGCGTCCACGCAGTAGAACAGGTGTTGGGTGGTCTTCGAGGTAGGTCAGCTCTAGTCCAGGCTGACCTGGAATTCCCAGTGGAGCCTCAGTGGCCCCGGACTCAACGATCCTCCTCCTCTGCCTCCAATGCTGGGGTTCAAGGCTTCCGCCACCACGCCCGGCGTCCGTGGAATACTTGGGTGAAATCTAAGAAGTTTTGGGTCGGTTTAAAGCTCCGTTTTGAAGACTGAGACACTGTACCAGTGAAAGAAATTGTCTCAGAACTGGGAAGTCTTCCAGTGTAGCTCAAGCATCTGAAGATGGTCCCCAGTCAGGCCCAAATCCTGCCAAGAAACAAGACCAGGGCACATTTGGAGGGAGGAAACAAACCAGAGCAGATCTGAAGGGTTCTCGTTCCTCTTCCCCAGTAGAAGCCCATAAACGCGTCCCAGCGCCCGAGGGAGCCAGGTGTGGCGGCCCAGGTCTGTAATCCCGGTTGAAGGGGCTGAGGTAGGAGGACTGCAAGCTTGAGGCCGCCTGGGATCCTCTCTCCCTCAAAAAGGAAAGAAAGAAACGTGTCGGGACCTAGGTTGGGTGCGATTTAGCGAAGACCTTGGATCCCCTTAGAGCACGTGTTGTAACTGGTTGTTTGATTTTAATTTGGCTACTTGGTTCCTGCTTTAAAGGCTCAGTGACAGAGACCTGGCTAAGCGTCGGTGTCTTCACCTGCTTGAGAGCTACTCCTGTCCCGGATGCACTTTCTGCTTGGTGTCGTACTAGTCATGGATGGTTACCATGGCAACTATCGCCCAGAGAAACCTAGCACAAGGGGGTTAAGTGGTTATTACTAAGATCCCAGCCAGCCAGCTGCAAAGGCTGGTTTTCTTTTTAGCAAGAAAAATAGCAAGCCCACAGGGCCTCTTGCCTCTGTGTGCACCTGGCTTTATATGGGTACCGAGGAACTGAACCCAGGCCTTCAGCTTTGTCAGCAAGTGACTTGGAACCACTTCTCCAATCAGTTATGCGTTACTTTTGTGTTGATACTGGGTCTCACTCTAGCCCAGGCTGACCTGGAACTCACTCTTAGTTCCAAGCTGGCCTTGAAATTACTTCGATCCTCCTACTTCTGCTTCCTGAGTGCTGGGGTTAAAGATGTGCACTATTCTTGGTTTTATAGTCTGTCTGAATCTAGTCTTAATAAATTCTTCTATTATGATAGCATTCTAACTTTTTTTTTGACTCTTAAAAATATTTTTATTTGTGCAAGGAGAGAGAGAGAGTAACTTTGCTTTTTTGATTTAGAGTTTCATGCAGTTTTAAGTTAGCCTTGAACTCGTGAGTATGGGAAGGTGACCTTGAACTCCTGATTCTCCTGCCTGCACTAAGTACTGATATTACAGGTGTGAGCCACCATGGTGGGCATATTGAGCTTTTATTATGTTAAAATACATACAACTGGGCTAGGAAATGGCTCAGTGGATAAAGTACTTGCTGTGCAATTCTGAGTACTTGAGTTTGGATCCCCAGACCCCACATAGAAGCTGGAAGCTTGCAGTGGGCTTCTGTAATCCCAGTATGCCTACTATTGGAAGGGAGGCAGAGATAGGAGAATAAATAACATAGGCATAGTGGCTCATGCTTATACTTCTAGCACTTGGGATGCTGTGAGCTCCAGGCCAGACTGGGCTAGAGTGAGACCCTGTATCAAAACAAAAGTAACGCATAACTGATTGGAGAAGTGGTTCCAAGTCACTTGCTGACAAAGCTGAAGGCCTGGGTTCAGTTCCTCGGTACCCATATAAAGCCAGGTGTACACAGTGGCAAGAGGCCCTGGTGGCTCATTCTCTCCCCCTCTCTCTCTGTCTCACTGTCTTTCTCTCTCTCACTGCTTGCAAATAAATAAAAATAATGAAGCCGGGCGTGGTGGTGCACACCTTTAATCCCAGCACTCGGGAGGCAGAGGTAGGAAGATCACCGTGAGTTCAAGGCCACCCTGAGACTACAGAGTGAATTCCAGGTCAGCCTGGACTAGAGTGAGACCCTACCTCGAAAAACCACAAAAAAATAAAAATAATGATACGCATAACATAGTTGCCATCTTAAAGAGTGGCTTTAATCTCAGCCTCTGTCATGACCTGTTATTACTATCATTTCCTGATCTTTTACATCATCCAAAACTTAAATTCTGTACCCATTAAACAGCACCTTTCCATTCCCCCCTTTTCTGCCCTCAAGAAACTGGTCTAAATTCCAAGTACTTCTAGGTACTTCTGTGAGTAGAATCATACAATATTTCATACCTGGCCTCTTTCACTTAGCGTAATGTTTTTATTATTTATTTATTTATTTAAAGACAGTGAGAAGCAGAACAAAGCAGACAGAGACTCATAGGCATGCTAGGGCCTCCTGCCACTGTAAACCAACGCCAGATGCATACACCACTTTGTGCATCTGGCTTTATGTGAGTACTGGGAAATTGAACCTGGACCATCAGGCTTTGCAAGCTGCTGAGCCAGATCTCCAGTTGAATGTTTTTAAAGTTTATCCATGTTGTGTCAGGTATTAGAATCTTACTACATCTTAGAGCTGGATAATATTTTAGTGTTCCTAATACTACATTCTGGTTGTTTACCCATTCGTTAGTTGATGGATGTTTGGGTTGTTTCTAAGTTAGGCTGTTGTAAGCAGTACTGTTACAAACATTGGCACACAGTACTTGTTTTAGTACCTACAAGTGGAGTTGCCCAGTGCTGTCGTGATTAACGTTTGTGGCACTTCCCTCCTAACTGTCTAGGGATTTCAGGATCGTTCTATTCTCAACATCACTTGTTATTTCCACTTTTTTCTTTTTGGTGTATGGTGTGTGTTACTCATGTGTGTAAGTGCATGCATGTGCATGCTGTAGCACGCATGTGGCGATCAGAGGACAATTTTGGGTGCCAAGCCTCACCTTGCACCTTGTACCTTGTTTGAGGCACGACCTCTTGATCTCATTATTGGTCACTGCTGCCTTCCCCAGGCCAGCTGGCAGGAAATCTGCATCTGCTCCCTCTGGCCATTGTGGGCAACTGGGATTTCAGATTTCTACTACAGCCTCCAGCAACACAGGTACCTAAACACTTGCAGAATCACCTCTCCAGACCCCTGTTTCCCATCCTGATAATGTGGGGCTCTCTTTCCTGAAGTTGTGGTGCCCAGCTTAGCATGTGCTTCTTATTGATGGATCAGCATGTCTATTTCCTTGGACAACTATCCATTCAAGTCTTTTTTTTTTTTTTTCCTTTTTATTTATTTATTTTTTTGGGGGGGAGTGAGTACACCAGGGCCTCTAACCACTGCAAATGAACTCCAAATGCATGTGCCACTGTGTGCATCTGGCTCACATGGGTCCTGGGAAACTGAACCTGGGTCCTCAGGCTCTGGAGGCAAGCACCTTAATCGCTGAGCCATCTCTCCAGCCCCATTCAAGTCTTTTTTTTTTTTAATATTTTATTCATTTTCAAGGGGGGAGAGAGAGAGAGAGAGAAAGCGCACCAGGGCCACCACCTTGTGGGTCTGGCTTATGTGGGTTCTGGGGAATTGAACCCGGGGCCTTTGGCACTGGAGGCAAGTGCCTTAACTGCTGAGCCATCTCTCCAGCCCCATTCAAAAAATATTTTTATAGCCGGGCATGGTGGCACATGCCTTTAATCCCAGCACTCGGGAGGCAGAGGTAGGAGGATCACCGTGAGTTCAAGGCCACCCTGAGACTACACAGTGAATTCCAGGTCAGCCTGGACTAGAGTGAGACCCTACCTCAACCCCCCCCAAATTATATATATGTATATATATATATATAATATATATTATATATATATATATATATATATATATATATATATATGTAAGGAGAGAGAGAGAGAGAGAGAGAGAGAGAGAGAGAAGAAAGGCCAGAATGGGCATGCAGGATCTCCAGCCATTGCAGACTCTAAATGCAGGTGCCTCTTTGTGCATCTGGCTTTATGTGGGTCCTGGGGAATTGAACTTGGGTTGTTAGGCTTTGCAGGCAAGAGCCATAACTGCTGAGCCATCTCTCCAGCCCCATTCAAGTCTTTTGGTCACATTTTATTTTTATTTTTTCTTTATTCTTATTTTTTTTACAAGGTAGGGTCCCAATCTAGTCCAGGCTGACCAGAATTCACTATGTAGTCTCAGGCTGGCCTCAAACTCACAGTGATCCTCCTACCTCTGCCTCCAGGGTGCTGGAACTAAAGGTGTGCACAACCACTCCCAGCAAGTTTTTAGTTTCTTGTGTTTTTTTGTTTTATTTTTTGTCTCAAGGTAGGGTCTCTAGTCTAGGCTGACCTGGAACTCACTCTGTAGCCCAGGCTGGCCTTGAACTCCAGGTGATTCTCCTACCTCAGCCTGGGATTAAAGGTGTAGGCCATCACAGCTGATTAAGTTTTTAGTTTTGGTGAAATTGTATTTGTGTAATGGTTAATCTTGTCAACTTGATGGAATCTGGAATCACCTAGGAAGGGAACTCTGGGTTTGTCTGTGATGGCCTTTCCAGAAAGGATTAAAGGAGAAGGGAAGACCTACCCTGAATGTGGTTGACTGTCCCACAGTGGCTGGGTCCCAGAATAAATAGGAAGAAGAGAGCTGAGTACTAGCATTCCTCTGCTTTCTGACTGTGAATGCAGTGTGACCAGCTGCCTCAGGGTCTTGCCACCTTCACCAAACCTTCCTGCCACCATAGGCTGTGTTCTCTTGGCGCGTGAGCCAGTCCTCCCTTGTCGGGTATTTGGTCACAACAAGGAAAGTAACTAATAGAGGCTGTTTTTCTTTTCTTCCTGCAGTGGTGGAACTTAAACTCACAACCTCACACATGCTAGGTAAATGCTCCTGCTTTTTCTTTTTGTTTTCATCACCAAATCCAATGTTAGGAAGATGTTTCCTTGTGTTTAATTCTACTTTATGGTTTTAACACTTAGCTTCTATTTTTTTGTTTTGTTTTCAGCTTTTTTTCTCTTTGGTTTTTCAAGGTAGGGTCTCACTCTAGCTCAGGCTGACCTGGAATTCACTGTGTAGTCTCAGGGTGGCCTTAAACTCACAGTGATCCTCCTACCTCAGCCTCCTGAGTGGGATTAAAGGTGTGTGCCACCACACCCGGCTTGTTTTTAACTTTTTATTGACAGCTTCCATACATATAGACAATATACCATGATCATAACCCCCTGCCATCTGCCTCCCTTTGCCCCTGAATCCCCGTCCATTGAATCGCTTCTTTCCAACTAGTCTCGCTTCAATTTTTTTTTTTAAATTTTTTCCGAGTTAGGGTCTCATTCTAGCCCAGGCTCTCTTCTGTTTTGATGTCATTATTTTTCCCTCCTATTATGCAAGTGCTGTGTAGGGTAGCATCAGCCACTGTGAGATGATTCCACTGTTTTGAGTTAATTTTCATATATAGTTTAAATCAAGAGGTGAACTTGATTCTTTTGATAATAAACACTTGTCCATGACCATACTTTGAAAAGACTGTTCTTATTCCCCACTGGATGGTCCAGATACCCTCGTGAAAATTGACTGTATATGTAAAGGTGCAATAGTATCTTTTGCTGGTTTTCTTTTTAAAAAATTATTTATGAAGCTGGGTGTGGTGGTGCAGGCCTTTAATCCCAGAATTTGGGAGGCAGAGGTAGGAGGGATCACTATGAGTTCAAGGCCACCCTGAGACTACATAGTGAATTCCAGCTCTGCCTGGGCTAGAGCGAGACCCTATCTATCTCAAAAACAAAACAAACCAAAAAAGTACTAAAATGAACTTTTGTATGTTTTTTCTTTTCTTTTCTTTTTTTCCTAAGGTAGGCCAGGCTGACCTAGAACTCCTCTGTATTCCCAGCTGGCATTGAACTCACAGCAATCCTCCTATTTCTGCTTCCTGGTGCTCAGCTCTGTGTTTTGTTTTTTATTTTTAATAATATAAAGTTGTATGAATTTCAACACATGTAGATTCATGTAATCATTCTACAGAATATAGAAGAGGCCGTTGCCCTAGAAATTTCCTTGTCATTCCTTTTCCTAACTCTCTGGCTTCTTGTGTGTAGTATAACCCTGCACCCATTCCTGCCAGTGAGCTGTTCGGAGGTACATTTGAGGAGACTCTGTAGATGACTCCTATGGCGTGTCTTTAGGTTTGCCTTGCTACCTGCTTGAGTCAAGCAGGAGGACCCAGCCTTCCCTAGGAGTGCTGTACTGGGCTAAAGGAAGTCAGTGTTTTTAGACAGTTTACTGAAGAAAATGTCAGATCCTTGTTGTAAATACGCCTCAGTGTTTTTCCCAAACTCTGAATAATTAAAACAGAAACTGCTCTGGGAATTGAGACTTGGTTGACCCCTGTCAGACCTTCTCCTTGTGCTCTGCTGCTTCAAACAAGGAGCTACCAACTGAGCAACCTCTTTTTTTTTCCTTCATTGTAGGGTCTCACTCTAGCCCAGACTGACCTGGAATTCACTATGTAGTCTCAGGGTGGCCTTGAACTCACATCGATCCTACATCTGCCTCCTGAATGCTGGGATTAAAGGCGTGTGCCACCATGCCTGGCCAGCCTCTTCTTTATGACCCCAGGGTCATGGGAGCCTTGGCATCTTTGAACTTCAGACACCCCAGAACACCTTTCCATCTGTGACCATGGTTGCAGCTGAAACTTTGCCTTCTGCTTTAAGAGGCCTTCTTCCTTGGACAGTCATGACTGCCCTGTGTAGCTTGCTCCTCTTGGAGATTTCACTTTCCCCGTGACAAACCTTGGTGCCCTCTAGATGACCCACTTCCTCTAGTGAATGGGTAGAAAGCCTATGATTGGTGAACTGTAGGCTGTACACAAGGATGCTGCACACTTTTTCTAGCCTTATAAGTAGTTTGTTTATTAGTCTCCTTTTCAGTCTAGGAGGTTTTCCTCCTGTATAGTACCCACTTGGTGCTGCAGCACTCTGGACCCATTAAAAGCCTGTCTCCAGCGGTATGCGAAGGACTGGCAGTGCTGAGGAGCAGAGCTAAGACTACAGCCTTGAGAACTTACTTGGAGGTTCCAGCAAAGAAATATAGTTACTTGTATACCTTGAAAAGTCCTCTGTTGGTGAAGGTTGTCTTCAGCTGAGCACACAGCTTCAGGAAGGACAGACACCGGACCAGCCAACTAGATCAGCTGAACCAAGCCTGCAGTTCTGCAACCAGGTTGCTGGGTGAGGTGGCTCATGCCTGTGATCCCAGCGCTCTGGAGGTGGAGAAAGATGACTCAGGAGTTCATAATCAGCCTTGGCCACATAGCAAGGAGTTTGAGGCCAGCCTGTGCTACATGAGACCATGTCTCAAGCAAGAGACAACTGAAGGCAGAGCTGGGCTTGGTTAAACATTTCTGTAACCCAGCATTTGGGAAGGAGAGGCAGGAAAATTACTGCAAGTTTGAACCAGCCTCATCTACAGCCTGAGTTCTAGGTCAACCAGGTCTAGGTATGGAGATTCTGTCTCAAAAAACAAATAACCAAGCAGGGCGTGGTGGCACACGCCTTTAATCCCAGCACTCGGGAGGCAGAGGTAGGAGGATCGCCATGAGTTCGAGGCCACCCTGAGACTCCATAGTGAATTCCAGGTCAGCCTGGACTAGAGCGAGACCCTACATTGTAAAACCAAAAAAAAAAAAAAAAAAAAAAAGATTACAGAAGGCAGGTCTGGCTGCTTGCAGAGTTCTAGAGAGCCACTGAAATTTAAGAGCCAAGGGCCTGAAGACCCAGAATTTACAGCTGTAGCATAACTCTGGGTGCTTCTGGCCTAGTCATGATCTCTATTTGAATAGAGCAGAAGGAGCCTTGGTGGGCTGAAGGCTGAAGGAGCCGACACTTTCTAGCTTTATAAGTAGAAGATTAGAGATTCATCAAGGTTGGTTATTGATTTTTCAATAATTATTCCCTTTGACTTCCTATTGCTCTGTTCTGTCATAGATTGAGAGACACTCATCTCCTGAAGGATACTTGGGTTTTTTTAGTTTTAGTTTTCTTTTTCTGTTTTAAGACAGGGTCTCATGCAGCCCAGGATGACTTCAAAATTACTGTGTAGCTAAGGGTAAATCTTAAAGTTATGCTCTTCCTGCCTCCACCTACCAAGTGCTGGGACTATAGACGTGCACTATCATGTTTGGCTATGTTCAGCAAGCACGTCTTCAAATGCTTTTCAGCTTATTGCTTTTGCCTCTCTTCTCTGGGACTCCATTGATGTGCATTAGACTTGTGGGCTTGCTATACCTGCTTGATTTTCCCATCATCTCCCTGCTCAGGCGGGGCAATTTCTGAGGCTCTTCATGCTGTCCATGCTTCTGTGAACCCTGTTCAGTGTTCGTTTTGTATTTATTTACTTTTGTTTTCTTTTTTTTTTCCGAGGTAGGGTCTCATTCTAGCCTAGGCTGACTTGGAACTCACTCTGTAGTCCCAGGCTGGCTTTGAACTCACAGTGATCTTCCTACCTAAGCCTCTTGAGTGCTGGGATTCAAGGCCTGTGCCTGGCTCATTTTGTATTTATTGGTCTTTTTATTTCACACACACACTTTTGTTTGTTGGTGCTGGTTTAAACCCAGGGCCATGAGTATGCTGAGCAAGTACTCTGCACTGAGGTATATCTCTGGCTCTGGTTATTGTACCTCTTTTTTGTTTGTTTGTTGTGTTTTGTTTTTCGAGGTAGGGTCTCACTCTCTAGCCCAGGCTGACCTGGAATTCACTATGGAGTCTCAGGGTGGCCTTGAACTCATGGTGATCCTCCTACCTCTGCCTCCCAAGTGCTGGGATTAAAGGCGTGCGCCACCACGCCTGGCTTCGCTCTCAGGCTTCTAATTGGTGATAACTTCTGTTTCCATGTCCAGACCTCTATTTGGCTCAGGCAGCAGACTCAGTTTACTCTTGGTTAGGGGTGGTATGGGGATAGCTACTGATGTCTCTCTCAACTGTTAACTCTAGCACTCCTCTCAAAGTAAGCTTCTCTTGATTATTTTCCCCTTGAGAGTTATGCAGGCTTTCCTGGTCTTTTACATATCAGACATCTTTGTATTATACCTGGAAGCTTGGAGTGTTACGTGCTATGAGATTGGGTTTTATTTCAGTTTCACAGAGCGCAGACATTCTTGCTGCAACAAGAGTTAGACCTGGTTGGTCAGAACGAGTGGTTTATTTGTTTGTGTTTTTGAGACAGGATCATACAATGCAGCAAGGCTGACCCTGAATTTAAGATCTTCCTCCCTCTGTCATCATACCCAGTCAGTGGAGCATTTTGACATCTCACCCCCAGGCTGTGCTCAGGTTCATTTTGGGTCTCTGCTGTGGTCCTGGCTTCAGCCCTGTGTTACTGCTGAGACCTGAGCATAGTCTACTCTGTAGTTTAGTTCTCAAAGCCTTTGATTTCCATGTAGAATTAGGTCCACCAATGGCCCACCTTGGAATGAGCCAGCCTTCTCATGCAGCTGTGTGAACCTGTCTGAACCTCCCTCCTCTCCATACCATGCTCCATTCTGAATTCAGGGCCCCTCTTTATTCTCTGGCTAGAATCCCTGGGCTCCAGTACCTGTCCAGCATTTCACAACTGGTCCATCCAGAGCCTGGTGCAACATGGAGTGTGAGCAAGCACACCCCCACCTTCTTGGGACACTGTCCTCTAGTGAGGAGAGAAGTCACTCTGAGGTTAGTGCTTGTGAAGCTACTCTACTAGTGTGGGGTTAGAACAAGATCTCAAGTTTGCCCAGGGCAGGCCAACAGAGACAAAAACTAATGATAATGGTAATTATAAAAAGTGGAGCCAGCCGTGGTGGCACATGCCTTTAATTCTAGCACTTGAGGCAGAGGCAGGAAGATTGCTCTGAGTTCAAGGCCAGCTTGGGAATACTGAGTAGATTTCCAGGTCAGCCTGGGCTAGCGTAAAACTCTTGTCTTGAAAAAAAAACCTAAAAACAAACAAAACCAAAAGGGGACCTTTTTCCTTTTCTGTCTTGTGGTTTCCCTTTCCTTTCCTAAGGCTTGGTGCTTTTCTACCTGCGCTTGGGCTCAGGCTATCTGCGTTCAGCCAGCAGGAAGTCCTCCTTCAGACAAGTCATGTGGTGTCCAAGCTCTCTCCATGTCCTACTGGTGCCTCTGAGCTTCTAGGCCCATGTGGATTGGGGGGTGGCATGTGGCCCATCCAGTGGGGCAGATTGATTGTGTTCATACCACCTACGGACTCGGCCCCAGAGGCTCTTGCGTTGCTTCTGCTTTTTGTTAGCGAGCAGGGGAGGATCTTTGGTAATATTTGGTCATCTGCTGGGTACTCTGTTAGCAAACCTACTTTGTTTTGGAAAAAATTGTTTTTCAGTGTTGGGTAGGGGACCCAGGCCTTGTACACATGCTGGGCAAGTGTTCTGCCACAGCTGACTACTTAGCCCTAGCTTGTTCTGTAATGGCAGTGATAAGCAAGCGGTGCAGATAGGGAAACTACCCTGTAACCTGTGCCCTACCTTGTTTCCCTAGGACTTGAGACCCTGGAGGGACAACACTGCTGACCCTGGGCATCCTCTTCTGAAGAGCTATGGCGACCCCAGATGTGAGCGTCCATATGGAGGAGGTGGTGGTTGTGACAACTCCAGACACTGCAGTTGATGGTAGTGGTGCGGAGGAGGTGAAGACAG
>PVHP010047546.1:0-12854 GCA_004024765.1 Zapus hudsonius
TTTTTTTTTTAATTTCCCAAATAGGTACACTGGAGAACCTAGAAGAACTGTATTTGAATGACAACCCCAACCTGCACAGCCTTCCCTTTGAGTTGGCTCTCTGCAGCAAGCTTTCAATCATGAGTATTGAGAACTGTCCACTCAGTCATCTTCCACCTCAGATTGTTGCTGGAGGGCCTTCCTTCATCATTCAGTTCTTAAAGATGCAGGGTCCATATCGTGCCATGGTCTGATACAAATCTGCTGGTCCCACACACTGTTCAAAAATAGACTGTCATTAATGTTTCATACCTATATCTGTATTTCTTTGTAGATACTGATATATGGCAGATTTATAAAGACTGCATTATGTGTTTCTGCTAATAGAGGAATCATAGCCATTTAGATTTTTTTTAATTCTGTAAAAAAAAGGCTTATATAAGTTTTCTTTGCTAAATTGATGGATGTTTTTCTTTGTATAATCTGGTATGCCAGTTTGCTTAAAAATTGCCAACAAATTATGAAGTTATTAAATTTAAGGGACAGAGGGAGTATAGTTAGATATATGCTTTTTAAAAAAAATGGGCCAAAATTTTTGTCACAACTTTTCATATACACTTTTCCCCTTACCAGTTGTCAGATCTTTATAGTATCATAGGCCCTGAAGGTAGAACTTTTCTTTAACTTATTTTGAAATTTGAAATTTAAATTTTATATATTGTTTACAGTCAGAGTAAATCACTGGATTTTTATTTGTTTTGATTTGCTCTGTTTTAATCATTCAAGTATACAGTTCATATCCTCTGTTAAAGAATTTGCATTAGCTAGTTTAAATATTAAAGAAATATTTGTTGAAACAACTGGCAAAAGAAAATATAAATTCAAAAACCTATAATTCTATTAATTTTGCTTCTATGATGAAATGTGAAGCAAAATATCTTAAGTCAGTCTGGGTTGGGAGACCTGTCCAAGTATAAATGCTTTCTTAACTTTGGGGGAACAGAAACTTGTGGTAAAAAGGGTTTTTTTTTTGTTGTTATTGTTGTTATTTTTGTTGTTGTTACTGTTACTTTTCATTTTTTTCCTCTATTCCTGAAAGTTGCAGATCCACAAAAATTAACAGAGAATTTGGCAAATAAATAAATTACACATAACACACATTCTATATATGTATATACAATGCTATATAGATATGTATTTATTATATCATAAACTACAATAGGTAACTTTAATGATTTCTCCCTATCCTTGTACAATGAAATGAATGTCTTTCTTTGAAGACTGCAATATCTGCATTTCAAGGTTATTTAACAGTGTTCTATGGTTTCATATCTTGACTTGCCTTGTACATCTTTCTGTTTTGGAATATCTGTGTCTAAGCACAATATCTTCACACTGTGCTGTATTGCTGCTGAACTAAATGCACTTTCCCCATATATGGGGCACTGGCTTCTCAAACAATTCAGTTCAGTACCATTACTTTTAATCTCATCTTTCCTTTCTTGGTAGCTGGTAATACAGTTATTGAAAAGAGACACATTATGTAGAAGCCATTGGTAGTTCTGTGGAAGTTTTGTAAGATGTGCATGTACAATTTGATAATATTTTCTTTTGCTTTACTGCCTTTAAAGACTAGTAGAAATGTAAATGTGTGCCCCTTATGTAGTGCTCTTACTTTTGGTAGTATTGGTCTAAGTCAGCTTAATTATTGAGAAAACTCACAAAGCAAGTGCATTCTAGATGCCATTCCAAAAATCACTTCCCATGTAATGAATAACTAGTATACAGATTGCTGCTTGGGGTTTTCTTCTATTTTGTTGGGCTTTGTATTCTAAACAACTATTTTTAAAATTAAAATTATAATATTAAGATAAAAATTTGGACTTTGGCTTTTCCTGGCACTCAAATTCAGGACAGGGTTTGAAGTCACATCTATGTTCATAATTGGCAAATTTCTAAGGAGCAGCTAAGAAATGGAAGGCAGGTAAAGATATAAAACTCTAGAATGCTTAAATGTGCTGTAAAACTATTGTAGATGTCACTGGATTTTACCAAGTAATATCCTTTCTTCTCTTTCCATCTACTGTGGCTTTTCAGTTAAAATGTTGTTTATAAAAAGGAATTTGTTTATTACAGCTCTACCTAGAGCCTCTGTGTGTGTGTGTCGTTACTTTAATCTCATATCCAAGTGTATTTAGATATTAAGATGATGAAATTTAAACTTTAAAAGTAATATTCCAAGTGTCTTATTGAAGAAATGATATTTCTTAAGATGAAAATAGATGTAATTTTTTTCCTATATTATGTTAATTTGTATTTAAAGTGTGAAATGATTACACCTTACATGTAGAAGTAATGTTACATGTAAGCATTACATATACCTTTCAACAGACTTTAATATGTATAAATTGTGTGTCTTCTGTATGGATGCCACCTTGGGAGACTTAATTTCATTACTATTTCTACTAACAAAGTAAAATGGACTTCAGTTAGGAGGATATTCTTGTGAAGTCAAAGTATTTCATACTTTGTATTTCAAACCGTATGTGAGCTAATTTTTTTTCATGAAATACCAGTAGGACTGATTAGCATATCTAAAAAGCTTTCTTTGTTAAATAAGAAATTAGGTTGAGGTTCAATTAATAAGAATGCCATAGAATGTTATTACAAAAGCATTAACCTTTTATTTGTTCATCTGTAGTAGGGAAATAGTCATGTCAAAGTCTTTTCTTTTGTGGGAGTTTAGTATTTCTTCCATTCCAAATGATTGTTACATACAGAACAAGAGATGGAAAATAATTTATGGTGGAGACTCATGGAAAAAGTAAAAGATTCTGGAGGGAAAATACACATAAAATAGTTCTTCATATTTATATTAGGGTGGGTGATGCAGTAGGCATGAGTTCTGAAAATAGTGTGATTTCAAATGGCCTAAGCCATTTAAAGTGTATAAATTTAGACCAAGGGATATTGCTCAGAAGTGGAGCATTTCAGTTCCCAGTATCATATAAACATACCAACCATAAAAATGAATAAAATGAATAAACTCAGCCAAGCATGGTAGCTTGAACTTGAGAGGCTGAGGCAGGAGAATCATAAGTCCAAGGTTGGGCGACTTACACCTGTCTCCTAAAAAAAAAAAAAAAAAAAAAAAGGATAAAGTTTCACAATCACAATTTATCTACCTTTTCTGTGAACGTTATTAGAAAATTTTGTTTTTCATCAGAGTTATTTCTAAGTCAGGCATACTAAGGCCCAAGTTTCTGCTCACAGAATTTATAGTTGTTTATCAATAAGAATGAATAGTATCAGCTTAATGATTGCTGGTGCTGGCTGTTTTCTTCCTGCTGTGGATGTGTAATGAACTGAGCCAGCTTTTTTTTTTTTTTTTATTGCCCATAATGAGTTGCAACATTTTGTGGGCAAACAATGAGTTGTTATCCCCAATTCCCCCTGCCCTCCCCTCCCCACTCCGCTGGATATCCTCCTCCATGGGTCGTCTGGATCAGTCCTGTGACAGGGGCCCATGGATAGCCTAGTATTCAGCCAGGTTCTCCTGGCCATCCCTCTGGATAATCTCCCCCACCACGGCTCTCCCAATCTTTCCACCCCCTCTTCTGCATAGTTGACTGAGTCGTGGTGGATGAGTATTAATGTTGCTTTAAGGTTGTGAGCTTAGGGGTCTTTGTGTTGAAAATCGTTGGTTTCTGTCTTACTGGCTTATCCTGTGTTGATTTAATGGCTGTGGGCCCCTTGTTCACTCTGTCATTCTCTGCGGGGTTCCATTTGGATCCTCCACGGTATGACTATGGTGGCTCCTCTCTTGCCAGAATCTCAGCTATCAGCCTACGGTCGGTTGGTAGGGTTAGATGGCCCCCAGCTCTCTTGCTGCATCCTGAAAAATGCAAACACAATCTCCATCAGAGAGTGAGATCAGTGTAGGTTAACAAATATACACAATTCTGGATTACCTAGATTCTATTTTTAGTAGCCTCCCTGTCAATCGCTCCCATAGTGCATCTTGTCTTGGGAGCCCAAGAATACGGGATCTGGTAACTATCGCCCTGAATCCCTAGATCCAGGCAAGGGGTCCCCCTCACTAAGTGGAAAACTGGCCGAATTTGAAAGCTGTTGATTGTCTCCCCCAGGCTCTGGCTCCTCCATTACACAAGTGCTCCTTTCTTGGTTTGCTGTTCCCTCCCAGTAGGAGGTGTGGTCAGCCTACTCATGACCGCAGATTGTGTTTCGTGTCAGTGGTCTCTGTTTACTCCAGCTGTTGTTGATCAGTTTCCCCTGGCAGCCTGTGCAGTGCCTTCCAGCACTACACTAACTGCCTTCTGGGGGCTGGATACCATTCCGGACTTTGAAGGGTTTCTTGATGCTGATCGATGGCAGTCTGTGGTTTCTTCAGTAACAGGGTTTTGCCTCAGGCCTGGGGAGGGCACTCAAGAGCATTGACAGAATTGTCTTGTTGTTGGAATCTCATGAGTTGCTTTGGTCAACAGCTCAGCGAGGGAAGGAACCAGTGGTTGAAACCAGGGGTTGTCAGGCTGGTCTAATTATTCACAGGCTTAGACTTTATCCCCTACTACTCATGGCCCCTCTTGCCAGTCGACACTTACTACTACTTTCTCAATAGGTTACAGTATTGAGCCAGCTTCTTCTACCATGATGAACCTTCCCCTGAAATCTGTAAGCCTCAAATAAACCCTTTCTTGCATTAAAAGGGGGGGGGGAATGGGTACAAATAAATATATAAAATGGGACACTTAGAAAGGGAAGGGGCACCATCCATGGTTATTTTGGGCTGATAGCCATATTAGAACTGGTTTGGCGAAATTGGATTATTTGGTCATTTCTGCATGATTAAAATTATGTAGAAGCAAATAGCAAAATCCAAAAGAAGAATAAATTCCTAAAACCCATCAAATTCAACGAAGATAAATAACTCATGAGTAAAAAGGTTCTGCCTGTACCACAGGATATGTTAGCTTACCAGATAGCTAACACTGTTCTCTTGCTTTATTTCTTTGATTGCCATCATAAATGACATGAGCTTTTGGAAAAGATGTGATAATCTTCGATTGATTATCTACTCGAAAATTTAAATAGGTAAGAGTTGTGATATTGACTTGGTATTTGAGGGAGTATCTGGATATTGCCAAGAAAATAGGAAATTTTTACAAGCTAAAAATAAGAATTTCTACTTTAAAAATTTAAAAACTGAGTTGATGATCATTTCCCATGAGTAAATACTTATATTTGCTTGTTAATGGTCCCATTCTACATATAAACTGCCTTGAATAAAATACCTATTTGTGGTCAAGGCTTCAACTACAAGGTACTTTATAGTACTTGAGATTGGGAATGTTTTAAGATTTGGCAGGAGATTAGGGCTGTCAATGTAACATTTTGTGCAATGTCTGGCAACTATATGTATTGAGAAAAATTCATTTTTATCTTAGTTTTATTATTGTTATTAATGATCAAACCTAGAGCCTTGTACATGTTAGGCCAGTGCTCTCTCATTGAGATGTAACCCAAGCCAGATTTGTGTGTGTAATTATATACATACATAATTTTATATATATATATATATATAATTATACATATATATATATATATATGTATGGTGTTTTTGAGTTAGGATTGTACTTCATCCGAGGTTAACCTGGAACTCACTCTGTAGTCCCTAGCTGGCCTCAAACTCACAAGTGATCCTCTTATCTCTGCCTCCCTAGTGCTGGGATTAAAGGTGTGTGCTATCACATCCGACTTTTATAGATTTATATATTATGACATTTTTAGTGGATAGTAGTAGCATGTTATATCAAATTTTAATGTAGTCTTGAGAAACCTCCCTCCCCCTCCCTCACCTTGTCCCTCCTCTTTCCCTCCCCATCTCTTCCTCCCTCTCCCTTTTCCTCCTTCCTCCTCCCCTCCCCCTCCCTCCCTCCATCCTTCCTTCTCTCCTTCCTTCCTTCCATCCATCCATCCATCCTTCCTGTTCTTTATCTCTCACTTGCTCAGGAGTGCTTTCTTGACCAGAGTGGAGTCCATCTTTAACAAAATTATTACAGTTATTTTCTAAGCTAGTAATGATCGGATAATATTTCCACAACATATTTTACATAACAGATACTTCTAAAAGAGCCTTGTTACTTGGAAAAGCTGATTTGTGCCTAAAGGTGGCTTCTCAGTGACCATCATTAGATTTCCTGTGTTACTTAATTTGCCTTTTATCACGTGTTTCACATACATAGAGAATTTAATCCTTTTGGTTTAAGCTTTTATGCAAGTGGCAATGATATTCAGACATCTACTGTTTTCATGATTTTGAAGAAATTATTTGATAAATCCATTCATCTTAGTATTTTAAACTTGTTATCCACTACTAAACATGAAACCATTCATCTAGCTGGTACTTAAAACTTGGTATCCACTACTAAAGAGTTTTATTTGAAATCCATTCACTTAGTACTTAAAACCTGATATTTGCTATTAAAGAGTGTTATATGTATGGCTCAGATCATTTACTTATTTTGACATTGGTTTATAATGGGAAAGTGTATTGATGCAATTTTTATTCCCCTTAGGACTTTTGACCTCCCCAGCAATGGACTTTTGATTAGGTTTTCAGCACCAGGCAGGAATTCCCTACTGTGGAGCTGAATATAAATAGGTGGGTTTGGGTACAGTGAAGTCTGTTTACAGTAAGTTGATCAGGTGAAGGCCTTTGGAAACCTGTGTACTGTATTAGTGTAGCCTTTTAAACCAAATACAAGTGCACAACTTAAGTCGGCCATGTAGAATGTATATGCTTAGCTGATATTTTTATTTGTATATCTTTCATTTTGTATGGTATTTACTAATAATTTTTAACTTTGTTGACAGTGACAGAGTTAGAGGTTAAATCTGGTTTAGAAGTACACAGTGCTGTCTGCCTGAAACTTAAATTTCAGTGATGCAGACAAATGATGAATATGCTAAGGTTCTACTTTTTATTTTGTTTTGCTTTGCTTTGTTTTATTTTTTGAGGTGAGTCTTGCTCTAGCCCAGGTTGACCTGGAATTCACTATGTAGTCTCACTATGAACTCATGGCAGTCCTCTTACCTCTGCCTCCCAGAGTCCTGGGATTAAAGGTGTGCGCCACCACACCTGGCAGGTTCTACTTTAATTAGAGGCTAGCATGTGATTTTTTTTTTAAAGGTTAGTTGGTTTCTGGTCCAGCATTTAAGGTTCTTGGAAATTGTCATTCTTTCCCCACTCCACTGAGGACTCCTCTCTTTCCAAATAGGTCTTCCTGTGTTTTGTTGTCCCGATCCTTTTGTCTATAGTTTGATCCCTAACTCGGAAAATTCTCGAAGTTAATTGAGGAAATGTGTCACTGATACTCTTGCCTTTCAAGAATTATTAAAAGTTCTTAAGAATAATATAGGTCCAAGACTTGAATCTGCAGAAAGGAATAAGCAACATTAGAGTAGGAAAACCAAAGGTAAAATCAAATTATACTAGAAGAGTTTTGGGTGTTTTCACCATAAAGGAATAATAAGTGCTTGAGAAAATGTGTTTATTCCAATTTAAACATTATACACTGTATACATGTATGGATCATATGGTATCCCATAAATGTGTGCAATTTTAATATATTATTTGAAAAGAAAATTGTATTTCTCCCCTTCCCTCTCCCTGCCCCCCTCTCCCTGTGTGTGAGTGAATGTGGGTACATGTGTGCCACAGCATTCAGGGGTCAGAGTGAATGTGGGTCCATCTTCCACCTTGTTTGAGGCAGTATCTGTCTTGTCATTTACCACTTTGTATGCTGAGCTTTTGGGGATCCTTGTCTTTGCCTTCCATCTAGGCATGTTGGTATTATCAACACTGGTGCTATCCATCTGGCTTGACATGGGTCCTGGGGACCCAAACTCAAGTCATCAGGCTTGTGCAGCAAGTACTTTACTCACTGAGTCATCTTGCCAGCTCTCGTGTATTCTAATTGATCTTTTTGTGCAAAATAATAACAGCCACTCACTGGGTGTACTATGTTCAGTGAGTCTAGCACATGGATAAGTGAATGAAGCAGCATGTTCTTGGCGACAGGAGTGAGGAGTTGAAGCTTTTCTGTTAGAAAGCACTTGCACTCTCTGTGAAGTGGAATGAGTGTTATTTAAAAGTGGTCTGGGGTGAGTTGTAAATGTATATTGCAAACTCTAGGGCACCCACTAGGAGAAGTGAAAAGAGATACTTGTTACACTAAGAAAAATCAAAGGCTCAATTCGAAATGAACACAGAAAAAGTGGAAGACAGAACATGGGTGATGCATAGAAGTCGATAAATGCAGTAGATATTAAGCCAATTATATCAACAGTTTAAATGTGAATATTCTCAACACACAATTCAGAATGATGTACCAGAGGGTGGTGCACGTTCAAACCCCAGCACCCAGGAGGCTGAGGCAGGACTGCAGATTCAACAAAGAAAGCCTGGCAGTGAGAAACACCCTATTTCAGAAAGCCTGGGGATGGGGGAGCTGACTTAATATGTTGCCTATAGAAATCCTATAAAACAATAAAGAGTTGGTAAAACATTATTCCATGTTAAAGCTGATCAAGGCTGGCTTGCTATATTATAGACAAAGCTGGCTTTAAAGTGAGGAAAATTATTAGCGCTAAGAGAGACAATATCTAAATGATGAAAGGTCAGTTCTTGAAGATAATCTAATGTGTCAATGACTAAGAACAGGACATCAAACTATGTTAAGCAGAAGTAACTGCAAGGAGAGGTTGGTCAATTCACTATGACAGTTGGGGGCTTCCCCTTTGTATAAAACATAAATAATGAAACTTCTAAATAACATGGGGCTATTTTGATTTTTTAAAAATAATTTAACATTTGGACCAAATGAAAATGAAAACTACAAGTTGTCAGAATTTGTGGAGTGAAATAAGGACACATAGGAACGTTTATAGCATTGTGTGTCTATTCTAAAGAACAAGAAAGATCCACTTTAGAACACTAGAAAAAGAAGAGCAAATATGATCCAAAATAAGAGAAAAACTAAGTAGCATCAGTAAGATTGGAAACAGTCAATGGAGGAAATCAATGAAACCAAAAACTGGATGTCTGAAACGATTAACTTATAGCCTTCTAGCTAGGCTAAGAATTGCCCCCCCCCCCCAACACCTCAATTCCTTGTCAGAAATGAAAGCCCAGGCCAGGCATGGTAGCTCACACCTTTAATCCTAGCACTTGGGAGGCAGAGGTAGTAGCCTAGCCTGGAACTACAGAGTGAGTTCCAGGTCAGCCTGAGCTAGAGCGAGACCCTACCTTGAAAAAAGAAAGCACAAATATCAGGTTTTCTGGATAGCAAAAAGGTGAGAAATGGTATGAAAAACTCTGTCCCCAAATTTAATATCCTAGATGATGAGATAGGCCCATTTCATGAAAGATGCAAGTGTGACAACACCTACCAAAGCAGTTGAGTCAGTATTTACTAACCTTTTTTAGTAAAATTTACTGGGGAAGTCCATTAGACATTGTGATGGTTAAGTTTGTCAACTTGATCTAATCCATAATAATCTTGGGCTGGTTTCTGAGTTTGCCTGCAGGAAGGATTGACAAATTCCTTTTGGGATTTTGGAGAAGACTTGTGATGGTTAAATTTGTCAATTTGAGCTAATCCATAGTAATCCTGGGTGGGCCTTCCAGAATGAGACTAATATAAGGAAGCTTAAGGGGAAGGAGAGGCTCTTCCTTCCTCCCCCAGCTGCTGGTGCTTGTTCATGACTCACTCGCATCCTGCTCTCCTACCCTTCCTGGACATTGGAATCCAGTTTCCTCCGCCTCACATATTGGACTGAAGAGCAGCCGCTCCCCAGGGATTCATCAGGCCTTCTGAGCTGGATTGGGACTGCCAAGACATCCATCTACGTGGACTGAACAGCTACTGGTTCCTTACCTGTGGGCCTACAGACTGCTACTATTGGACTGTCGTAAGCTATCCCAATAAATCCCCTTTCATTATAATCCATTCTATCAACTCTGTTTCCTCGAGAGAACCCTGACTAATACAGATATTTAAAAAAAAAATGTTCCTTAAATGGTTAATACAGTCAGTTCTCTACAGTCTCTTCCAGAGGATAGAATCAGAGGGAATACTTCCTTATTGAATAGAGCTCAAATTACCCTGACACCAAAACCAGTCACACACAATTGCCTTATAAATATGGGTGTAAAGGTCCTCAACAAAATACTCATAAGTAGAATCCAGTAATATAAAAGGGATTGTACAGCATGACTGAGCAGTATTTATGTCAGACGAAAAGGGTGTTTCAACTTGAGAAAATCAGTATACTGGTGGTTCATGTCTGCAATCCCAGCATTGGGATATCATTTACTTTTTAATGTAACATCAAAGAACAGTCAGAATTTAAAAATAAATGATACCATTTCATTAGTTTGTGTCAAATAAAATACTTATATATAAATCCAACAAAATACAGGATTTATATAAGAAAATGTAAGTATTTATTGAGAGAAATTAAAAACTAAGTAAATGGAGAGATATTCTATGTTCATGAACAGAAAGACCATATTGTAAAGTTCAACATCGTTACAGCTTCAGCAGACTCTCATAATACCTGAAGGTTATTTTGTAAATGCTGATAAGCTGGTGCTAGAATTTGCATTGGAGAAGTAAAAGCCCTAGATACTAGATCATGCAGCTCAGTGTTGAGGGAGAAAGAACTGTCCGGGGGCTGATGCTATCCAGCTTAAAGACTCACTATGATGCCAGGCCTGTCACCCTATCTTGACTACTTGGAAGGCTGCAGAATGAGGATTACAAGTTTAAAGCCTGCCTGGGCTACCCAATGAATTCAGAGCCAGCACAGGCAACTTATACTCTATTTAAAAAAAAAATGTAAGAGAGAAAGAGCAGGGCTGGGGTGCTTGCCTAGCATGTGCAAGGCCTTGGGTTCAAGTCCCCAACATTGCCAAAAAAAAAAAAAAAGACTAATGTAGACTGTGAGAGAATAAAGAGATCAACCTCACCAAGTACAGACAACTTTCCAAAGGAGGAAGGGATTCAGTGGAGTAAGGATAGCCTTTCAAAACATGGTGTGTGTACACCTGACACACACACTGAATCTAAAACTTCTGACAGAAATTATCTCGAAATGGTCCAGATCTACAAAAACTACAAAACCGTAGCTCTGTATGGAGAGGCAAGAGACCTGGAATAGCCAAAACGGTTGAAGAAGGAACAGTTCAAGGGCTGACACTGCCCACTATCAACAAGCCACAAGGCCTCTGTGTCTGGCCATGGATTTTGTTTGTTTTTGAGATAGGGTCTCACTAACTAAAACTGACCTGGAATTCACTATGTAGCCTCAAACTCATGGCAATTGGCCTACCTCTACCTTCCAAGTGCTTGGATTAAAGGCATGTGCCATCACACTAGGCCTTTTTGGCCAGATTTTTAAATACAACGGCAAAGGTGTATCCACAGAATAAAGAATCCTTAAGTTGAATGTCATTTTTTTTTCTTTTCTGCAAAAGACACTATCAAGAGAATAGGGAAACAGGGCTGGAGAGATGGCTTAGCATTTGAGGTGTTTGCTTGCAAAGCAGAAGGTCCTGAGTTAGATTCCCCAGTACCTACGTAAAGCCAGATATACAAGGTAGTGCATGTGTCTGGAGTTCATTTGCAGTGGCTGGAGGCCCTGGCAAGCCCATTCTCTCTCTCTGCCTCTCTCTTTCAAATAAACATTTTTTTTGTTGTTGTTGTTTTTCAAGGTAGGGTCTCGCTCTAGTCCAGGCTGACCTGGAATTCACTATGTAGTCTCAGGGTGGCCTTGAACTCACGGCAATACTCCTACCTCTGCCTCCCAAGTTCTGGTATTAAAGGCATGCACCACCACGCCCGACTTCAAATAAGCATTTTAAAAAAGAGAATAGGAAAACAACCCATAGAATGGCAGGAAATCTTGTAAAATGTATAAAGAATTATTTTTTTAAATATGCAAAGAACTCAAAGTTTGCCAAAAGGGGATAGTCTGATTAAAAATGGGCCAAACAAGAGACCTCGAATAGCTAAAACTATTCTGAGAAGGAAAAATTATGCAGGAGGTATCACTATACCTGACTTTAAAACATACTACAAAGCCATAGTAACAAAAACAGCATGGTATTGGCAGAAAAACAGACAGTCTGACCAGTGGAATAGAATTGAAGACCCAGCCTTTAATGCAAGTAACTTCAGCTTCTTAGTCTTCGACAAGGGTGCCAACAATGTTAGCTGGGCTAAAGATAGCATCTTCAACAAATGGTGCTGGACAAATTGGATAAACACGTGTAAAAAAGTGAAAATAGACCCACAGCTTTCACCATGCACACAGATCAACTCCAGATGGATCAAAGACCTCAATATCAAGCCTGTAACCCTGAACACCCTGGAAGAAAAAGTAGGAGGAACCCTACATGAGATGGGAGTAGGGAACAACTTCCTGTGCAAATCTCCAGTGGCCCAGGAAGTGCAACAGTCAGTCAATGGGACCTGATCAGGCTCAAAAGCTTCTGTACAGACAAAAACACCATTCTCAAAGTCAATAGACCCCCTTCAAACTGGGAGATGTTTTTCTCCAGCTACAACTCAGACAAAGGCCTAATTTCCAGAACCTACAGAGAACTCAAAAAAATTAATAGCAAAAACCCAAAATGCCCCCTCACAAAATGGGGCACTGATCTTAACAGAGAATTCACAGAGGAGGAAACACAAATGGCCTTGACTCATTTAAGAAAGTGCTCAGCATCCTTAAGCATCAGGGAAATGCAAATCAAAACCACAATGAGATATCACCTCACCCCTGTCAGA
>PVHP010047547.1:0-12861 GCA_004024765.1 Zapus hudsonius
ACCACCTTGTGGGTCTGACACATGTGGGTCCTGGGGAATTGAACCCCGGGGCCCCAGACACTGGAGGCAAGCGCCTTAACCGCTGAGCCATCTCTCCAGCCCTCACCACATTCTAATTCTTGACTGGGGTTGTTATGTGCATGTTTGGTTTATGTTTCTCTTTAACTGTAATATGTATGTATTTTAGGTAGTTTCTTTCCTTTTTTTATTTTATGAAGCAGGATCTCCAGGCTGACCTGGAACTCACTGTGTTGCCTAGGCTGGCCTTGAACTCATGGTGATCCTCCTGCCTCAGCCTTCCAAGTTCTGGGATTAAAGGCATGCACCACCACACTCAGTTGGTATTTTCTATATTAAATATATTTCACACTAAAAAAATTAAAAACAACATTATGGCAAAAGCAATGAATGGGGCTGGAGAGATGGCTCCAGTGCCTAAAGCCCCAAGTTCAATTCCCCAGGACCCACATAAGCCAGACCCACAAGGTGGTGGCCCTGGTGTTCTCTCTCTCTCTCTCTCTCTCTCTCTCTCTCTCTCTCTCTCTCTCTCTCTGATTGAAAATGAATAAATAAAATATTTTTAAAAAAGCAATGAATGGTTTGCAGGCAAGCCTGCATCTTTCCATCTGAGGACTTTTACCTTCCTATTCTAGGATTTCTTCTTCATTTCCAAGGTAGCTTTGGAGCTGGTAACCAGCAGTCACAGGCTTGGCTTGGTCCACATTGTGGGGGGCTGTATCTTAACTCATACCTCTTCAGGACATTTGACTCATAAATCTTCAGTTGTTAAAGAACATCAAATGAGGAAATCAGCCAGGCTCAGAAGGACACATACTTATCATTTATGTGGATGAGATATATCAAGTTGTCATTTCCACACGGAGGTAGAACAGCACTTGTCCAGAGCTGGGGAGGGGGATGGAGAAGCAGCTATTTATTTTAACTTTTGAAATTGATAATATACATGCGTCTAATGTAATTTGACCACAATCCTCCTGTGGCATTCTCTTATCTCCCTTCCCTTCCACCTAAACCCCTTTTCCTTAACTTCTCACTCTCTCCTTTGATTAGTATTATTATTAGTATTATTATTATTGTGTGTATGGGTGCACACACCACTGTGTGGTATGTGAACATCAGAGGACAATTTCAGGGTGTTTACTCTCTCCTTCCACCTTCTTTTTGGGGACCCCTGAGTTTCATTAGATTAGTCTGCATGAGTATGGGTGAGGGGATTATTTACCACAGCACATGCAATTTACCACGCAGAAAATGGCTCTCACTTCTTATCAACCATCACCTTCCAGTACCTTCTCAGGGAGGAATGGGGGCCTCGTGCCCTCTTCCACCGTCCACAGCTGTGCAGGTCAAGAGAGCTGCTGTGCAGTCATGAGTGTCCCAACCATGCCACGTTCAGAAGGCAGCATCTACGAGCTCCTCTCCATCCTCTGGGTCCCCCATTCCTTCTGCCACCTGTTGCACAATGATCCCTGGACCTCGATGGGCAGGACAGAGACAGCATTCCGCACTCACTTCTCTGCCTTTTGATAAGCTTTGAATCTCCCCAGTATGACTGCCAACTGCAAAAAGAAGCATTTCTGACCAACGGCTAGATATTTGTCTCTGTGCTATAGGGGAGGAGAAGCATATGCAGAGGAAAAAGAAGGGGCTCAATAAAATAAAATATAACAGCAGTCATGAAATGACGATATGTTAGAGTTTGGATATAATCTGTCCACCAAAGGCTTGTGTGTCTGAGCACTGGGTTCCCAGCTGGTGACAAAAAGGTCTACCAGGAGGAAATGGCTCTCTGGGGTGGGTGGGGTATTTTTGTCCCATTCCTTCTTTCTGTTCTTCTAGATGTGAAATGAGGAGTCCCATCTGCGTGGCCTTGGGGTCCCCTGCCACTATGCCTTCCTCTCAAAGATGGTCTGTGTCCCCTCAAACTTCGAGTCCAAAGACGCCTCTCCTCCATTAAGTTTCTTCGGGCGCTTGGGTACAGCAACAAGGAAGGTAACTAATACATTACGATGACTGTTAACTAGCAATCCTAACCAATTAATGATTGCTACACAACTGGCCAGGGCAAGGGGACCAAGTCCCAAACGACTAGAAAGATGGTGGTTTTATTTAAAGTTCAATGCAAAGTTCATAAACCAGCAACGCGATTTCAAGTTGCTCAGAATGCACCCAGAGCAAAGACGTGATCGTTCAAACATCAGGATAGAAGTGGTCTCTTGAGGGAGGGAGGGAAGAGCCACAAAGAAAGGCACCTGCGTGACCACTGCTGCATGCTATTTCTTCATGTGGGTCATGGTCACACGTGTTTGCTTTGTAACTGTTTGTTAAATAGAATCTATGTTTGTTTCTATTTGCTAGTCAGCAGTGATAAAACGCCAGGGGAGCAGCTCTGCCCATGGCTCCTCTCCCAATGTCAGCAGCAGGAAGAGGGGGACGGATGGTGATTTTCTGCAGAGCTGTGGGGACACTTGAGCACGCTGACTTTTCATGACATGACTTCCTAGATCCTGATCCATGCAGGGGTACATCGGCAGAGAGCGCTCCTGGTTTGGATTTTTCACTTTCTCTGTTTCTTTGCCATGAAGGGTCTCCACAGAATACTTTTACAGATACTTTGATTGAAACAACAGCAGCAATAACAACAACCCAACATGTGTGCATGTTTGACACAAAACATTTAGACCTTTTGGAGACTGTCAAAGAAGTTATTTCTGGGGACATGGCTCAATGGATAAAGCATGAGATACTCCAGCCCGAGTACCTGAGTATGATGGCCAGATCTCATGTAAAAAGTGGGAAGACTGAGCAGGCTTCTGTAATCCCAGCACTCTGACAAGGAGAGGCAGAAACAGGTGAATGTCCCAGAAGCTCGTGAGGAGCACAGAGCAGTGAGATCCAGAGAGAAATCTTGCCTCAAAAAAAGGTGGAAAGGAATGCCAGTGTTTGGCAGGGAAGAGTTGCACACATGGCCCCTCCTGAGCCAGGATGAGTTCCTGGGGAGTAGTCTCCACTTGCACTGACCTCACAAAGTCAAAAGCCCCATCCTTTTGTAATTTTCAGAAGTCAGCAAGAACCACGGACAACCAAATTCTACCAACAAGACCAGAAATGATAGCTGACACCTGGCAGGAGATGCACCACCCCTCACACATCATCTCGGGCTCAGGTGAAACCACAGAGGAAGTGGAGAGATGAGCAAGAGTGCTGCTCCCACAGTGAGACTGACAACCTGCACCAGGGTGATGGAGACAGACACTGAGGGTACTCAAAACATTCCAAAGTATAAACCCAGAGACTCTTAAGTCTTCAACACTAAAGCAGAATTAAAACTCACCCACCATGGCTCAGGGAACTTTGTGGAAGAGGGGGCAGAAAGATTATAAGAGCCATGGTGGGGGGAATATCCAGAGGCATTGCCCCCCTACCTCCCCTCCAAAGTCTGTTACTTGAACAACTCATAGCCTTCCATCCATGGAACATTCTGGCAATACCATTCAGGAGTATCTTCAGTGAAACACGGGCAGGGAAGAGGGAAATGGGGGGTACCAACAAAAGACTTGTACATACAGAGTTTGAATTTATAATAATAAAAAAATTAATGCCAAGAGAGCTGTGGCTCTTCCAACCCGACCATTGAGCCACAGGCCGATAGCTGTCTTCCTGGCAAGAGATGCACCACCCCAGACCTATCGTGGAGGATCCACATGGAACCCCTCAGGCAGTGATGGGATAAGCAAGAGACCTATAACCACAGCCAATCGATCAACCCAGGATGAACCAGCGGAACAGAAACCAATGATTTTAAACACAACCTCAAGCAGAAGCACAGAGGCCCCTAAGGCCTCAACTACAAAGCAGCTTTAATTCTCACCCACCATGACTCAGGGAACTGAGCCGAAGTGGGGGCAGAAAGATTGAAAGAAACATAGTGGGGGAGAATATCCAGAGACATTGCCCCCCTCAGTAACAACATGCAAAGGGGGGTGGAACCGGGTTGACTCCTAGGCTTTTCACAACTCCCTACCCCATGGACTGATCCAGACTGCCCACGGAGGAGGATATCCAACTAACCAGGGACAGGAAAGAGGGAAATAGGGGAAATGGGGACATCAATGCATTTTTCCCTTATTAAGTGTATCTAATTATGGATAATAAAAAATAAATTTAAAAAAAGAAATTGGGAAAAAAAATTAAAAAAAAAGTTTTTAAAGGTGGAAAGGTGAGGACTGAGGCAGAAGTCGCCCTCCAGCCTCCATATGTGTGTTGTGGAGAGCATGCAGCCACACACTCTCACACAAACATGAGCGCACACACTTTTTAAAAAGAATTTATTGTTAAATATCTTTTGTAAGTAATTGAATGCTCAGTGTATTCAGAAGTTTATGATATAGATTCCCATAGGCATACTTACTTCATTTTATTCTTGGGAAAGGGATTTGCCCAGAACCTGTATGTATAAATTATCTATGGCCTGTCTTCTAGTTCCTAAGAGTCATTTAGCATTTTAATGTTCATAGTGAGTCTATATTTCCCTTTATCAATGACAAACTCATTTCTGAAATGGTGTTTATGTAAAAAACACAAAACTCTTGATTGATTGATTGATTGAAGCAGAGTTCTCCTATGCAGCCTGGAGTGGATTTGAACCCATAATCCTTCTGCCTCAGCCCCCTTGAGTGGCTAGGATTGTAAGCATGTATCTGGTTTTCATTTTTTAAAAAAATTATTTATTATTTATTTATTTGATGGGAGAGAGACAGAGACAGAGAAGTAAAGAGAGTATGGACACACCATGACCTCCTGCTACTGAAAGTGATCTCCAGATACATGTGTCTCTTTATGGGTCTGGATGCTGGGGAATTGAACCCAGGTGTTCAGGCTTTGCAAGTAAGTGCCTTTAACCTCTGCGCTATCTCTCCAGCCCCTGGCTTTCATCTTTGTCACTATTATTTTTATTATTATTTGGGATACTAGGGACTGAACCTTCTAACCTCTCACAGGCTAGGAAAGTCCTGTACCACTGAACAGCCCTAACCCTTTATTTTTCATTTTGAGACAGGGTCTCATTAAGCTGGTCAGGTTGGCCTTGGACCTGAGCCATTTCCTCAGCCTTTGTAGCTGGGATTACAGTCTTATACTATCAGGCTCAGACTCTTTGCCATTTTTGCAAGATATACACTGCTCATTTTATTTTATTTTTTCTTGTAATGCTGGGGATGGAACCCAGGGCCCTGCACATGATAGATAATGTTCCACCACAAAACTACATTCCTAGGCCTAAAGGTTGTTCATGATAGTTATTTTGAAAGATCTTACTTTACTATAACTTGCTTTAATGTTTATTGACATCTTTTGAGAGGGAGGAAAGTTGTATGTGATTGTGCCATAGGGGTTGGATTGATCTGAAAATATGGTCCTATGCAGAGGAGGAAATTTGTGAGGTCCACTACTTATATAAAGCCTTGGAGATATTTTGGACCTAATGTATAGAAACTCTTCCTTCAAAGAACTGCACGTGCTGGTAAAATAGAACTAATATTCTCTAAAATGTACAGTTGAGTGTCTCAGAGAGCATCACCCACAGAAATATCCAGAACAGAAAACCAGAGCTATGGCAATGTGGTCTGAAGGGCAGCCCTTATTTGTCCCTGGGAACACAGGGACTTGGGTTTAACTTTCATGTAGGCACAAAAGGTGGAGCCTTGTGTCTACTGTTGACAGGAAGTAAGAACTGAAATCCTCACCCAAATGGGAGACCCTTAAAGGCAATAATAACCCGAGTGAAAAAGATTAGGAAAAACCCAGGACACCAATTTCTGTTCATTTCTTGGCTTGGGAGTACCTGGAGAGTGTGTTTACCTTAGCAGCCTCTTGTTGGAACACTGGAAGAACCATTATAATTTTCCTCTTCAGGGAGGAGAAAATTGTGCTTACATGGAAAAAAAGCAAGTTGTAAGAACAAAAAAGAAACCAAAGAGGTTTATACATTTTTGAGTAAATCTGAAAAACTCTATGTCAAATAACAAAAGCACCCAGCACTCGGGAGGCGGAGGTAGGAGGATCACCATGAGTTCAAGGTCACCCTGAGACTACATAGTGAATTCCAGGTCAGCCTGGGCTAGAGCGAGACCCTACCTCAAAAAAAAAAAAAAACCCAAAAAATAACAAAAGCAATAATAACGAGTAAATGGAAGACATGAAGATAATGTTATAATCAAAAGACTAGAAAATGGCATAAGTTAAGAGAACAAGGAGAGATTTTTTATTCAGTCTTTTAGGGCTGAGTGGTATGTGAGTTACGCTTCTCATTGCTGTGATAGAATACCCGAGGACAAAAGAAACCTGAGGGGAGGGATCATGGTTTGGTTACAAACAAAGGTGGCTCACAAATTCAAGGCCAACCCAGCAAGTTTAGTCTGAAAATAAAGGGTTAGGATTGCTCATTGGTAGAAGACTTGCCTAGCTGGAGGTTAATAGTCCCTAGTACCCCAAATAATAGTTATAGCAGGGAAGGCATGGTGGTGGGGCATGAGGCAGCTGGGAATACTGCACCCTCAATCAGCGAGCAGAGAGAGATGTTCACTCTCTCCTCTTCCCCCTTGCATTCAGTCTGGGATGCCAGCCTGTGGGACAGAGCTGCACGACTTCAAGGTGGGTCTTTCCATTTCAGTTAAACCTCTTTGAAAACTCCTTCAAAAACACACCTCTGGGTGATTCCAAATCTAGTCAAACTGACAATTGTGATGGTTAGGTTTTGTTGTCAACTTGATCTTTTTCATTTATTTTATTTATTTTTTTTTGAGGTAGGGTCTCGCTCTAGTCCAGGCTGACCTGGAATTCACTATGTAGTCTCAGGGTGGCCTTGAACTCACAGCGATCCTCCTACCTCTGCCTCCCGAGTGCTGGGATTAAAGGTGTGCGCCACCATGCCTGACATCTTTTTCATTTATCTTGGGTGGGTCTATGAGGATGTTCACAGGAAGGCAGCCCTCTCAGTAAGGGGCAGGATGTAAGGAAGCCCCAGGAAAGCTAGAAATGAACATCCCTTCCTGGGAGGGCAGTGCGGGAAGGAAATTCCAGAGACTCAGGAAGCCAACAAGTCTGGGGTAGGGTTGCAAGACCTTGCCCTAAGGCTATATAAAGGGGGAGAAACTTTTCTCCCCCACTCCTGCCTGATTTGCTTGTGTGTGTGTGTGTGTGTGTGTGTGTGTGTGTGTGTGTGTGTGTGGTGTTGATGATAGGTTTCTCTCTTTACTTGGACCTGTGAAAAGAGACCAGCCTCTTTTGCCATTATGGAACTTCCCTTGGATCTGTGTCTTGAATAAATCCTTTCCTCCCATAAACTGTGCTTGGTTTGGAGGTTCATCCCAGCAGCGTGTGGCTGACTACAACAACAATGAAGGTGAACTATCACAAATAATATTTCATTGTATATATATCACATTTTTAATATTTATTGTCAACAATTAGATACATTGTATGAGCAAGTCTTATGATGGTACCCCCATTTCCCTCCTCCCTGTCCCCACTCCACTGGGGGCCCTCCTAAGAGGGCTTGCTGGACCCGACCATGGGATAGGGGGTTATGGATTATACAAGAGGTAGTCAGTTTTTTTTCTCTCCACCATGGCTCTTACAATCTTTCTGCACCCTTTTCTGCTCAGATCCCTTAAATCTACCCATTCATTGATGGATGGATACTTACATTGATTTTGTTGCTCAGCTATTGTGACAACACTGAAACAAACACAGGAATGCAGCTATTTCAATGACATATTGACTTCAATTGCTTTGTACATGTCCCCAGAAGCAGGACTGATGGATCATATAGAAACGAAATTTTTAATTTTTTGAGGAGTATCTACTTAATTTCCCATAATAACTATATTTGTTGATATTCTCACCAACACTGCACAAGTTTTCACTTTTCTTTAGTCCTTCCCTAAACTTATTTTCTTTTGTCTTTTCAATAAAAAATCCACTCTAATAGGCATGAGGTGATATCTCACTGTAGCTTTAATTAGCATTTCTCTAATGCTTAGTGAGGCTGAGCACTTCTCATGAACTTTGACCATCTCTAGATCCTCTTTTGAAAAGTGTTTGTTCAGGATTGTTTGGATTATTGGTATAAATTGGATTATTTGTTTTTGTTCTATTGAGTTGAGCTTTCATTTATTTTGGATAACAACCTTTCATCCACTACATGATTCATATATACTCTCCACTCTCTGGATTCTCTTCCCTTCATTGATTATTTATTTTGCTAAACAGGAGCTGTTTAAAGCAATCTTCTTTGTCTCTTTTGCTTTCTCAAGCTTTCCCCTCATACTTTCCTTTCTTCTTGTGGTTTAAAAGCCTCAGCAATTTTTATTTTGCTTTGAGTTGATTTCCATGTGTGAGGCAAGATCATTCTTCTCCATGTGGATAACAAGTTCTTCAAAGCCCTGCCTTGATGAGACTATCCTTTCCTCATTCTGAACAACTGTAAAAAAAAAAAAGAAAGAAAGAGTTGCAAATACATGGTTTTATTTCTGGGATTTGTGTCCTGTTCCATTTACTTCTGAGTATATTTTTATACCAGCAATTTACCATGTTTTTAAAAAAATACTTGTCATTTATTTAGTGTGCATTAGTATGTGTGCATGCCTGAGGCAGGTTCTCTCCTTGGTCTAGTTCTCTCAAGAGCTCCTGGGAAAGTCTCCTGTCTCTGTCTCCATTTTCTGTATAGTCGCTCTGGGATTCCAGAAGCCTGCCACAGCTTCCGGCTTGTACATGGATATCTGAACTCAGACACTCAGAGTTGCATGGTAAACGTCTTATCCACTGAGCCATCTCTCTAACTCTGTACTTTACTGTTTTGATTATAATGACTTTAGAATATATTTGGGGATTGGGTTATGTGATGGATGGCCCCAGCTGTTTAGTGATTTGGGGCTTTTGTGGTTCGATATGAATATAAGGATTTTTTTTTACCTATTTCTGTAAAAAATGACATTGGAATTTAGCAAGGATCAAGCCATTTTTTTTTCATATGGTTTGCATTCTCTTACCTCATTCCAATTGATTTGGAATTAATAGATAATGTTTTATATTTTTGAAAAGTAAAGCAAAACTTCTAAAACTAACAACCATAAAATTCCGTAAAAGAATAATAATTACTAGGAAAACTAAACAGTGATTGAGCACTTATTCTGTGCTAGGCATTTTTCTGGGCATTTTATACACATAGGCTATTCCAGTCCTCAGTTTTTTTCCATGAAGGGTCTCAGTCTAGCCCAGACTGATTTGAACCTCACTCTGTAGTCCAGGTTGGCCTTGAATTCATCAGGATCCTCCTACCTCAGCCTCCCAAGTTCTGGTTTTAAAGGTTTGCAGCCCCACACCCAGCTTTGAGTCCTCTTAATTCATCAAGTAAGAAGTCTCATTACCTCCACTGTATAGGCAAACCCTTAGAGGCAGAGTAACTTCATAACTTCTCCTGCAGGCAGAGCATAGCCTCTCTCTCTCTTTATCACCACCCCAAACTACTTTGCAATTAGGAAGCAAGTAGGTAAATGAACGAAATCATGAGACAAAACGCACATATGTGTGGGTTCAGCAATTCTTATATCATAGATATTTATGTCACAGCAAAAAGGAAACTATTGAAAACTGATCAGATGAACACTGAACAGAGTAAGCCCCAAATTAGATGAAGGAATTGAGAGCAGAAATCACTGTTACAGGAAACAAAGTAACTTTAAGCAGATTCAAGCCTAAAGATGGCTCACTATAGAAAGTGATCAAATGGGGAGAACGGCATCAGGACTCAGCAGGGAAGAATCAACCAAGCCCACACAGAAACTCACTAGAAATAACACGAGAATAATTGTGCAAGAAGGAGCAGAGGTTTCAAAAACTTTAAGAGAGGGCTGGAGAGATGGCTCAGTGGTTAAGGCACTTGCCTCCAGTGCCCAAGGCCTCGGGTTCAATTCCCCAGTACCCACATAAGCCAGACCCACAAGGTGGTGGCCCTGGTGCTCTCTCTATCTCTGCTTGAAAATGAATAAATAAAATATTAAAAAAAGAAAAAAACATGAAGAGAATGCTCTTTACAGCTTAATGGTAATAAATGGGGAAAAAGATAATATGAATCATTTCACAAAATAAATATAGTTTATCAAAGGAGATTTGAAAAGGCCCTGAAAACAACATATGTGAATAATTGTATAAGAATTTTATCAGAGGTTGATGACTCAATGCATGGCAAAAATGAAACTCTAAGTGTTAAGTGTGTAAAAAATGGTGTTCTGAATGATATGAAACACTTGTTTACACACAGAGAGAAGGAAAGCTTCCTGACTCGTTAATGAACTCATAAACCTTAACTAGAATGGAACAAGAAATACAAATTATAGACTAATCTCATTTATGAAAATAGTCACAAAAATTCCAAATAAGTTTGGCAAATGAAGTTTCAGCAATATATAAGTAAAAGAATATATCATGCATGCATTGAATTTACCTCAGAGTGCAAAGATGGTTTAAAATTAGAAAATTGTATTTTTGAGCCGGGTGTGGTGGCGCACGCCTTTAGTCCCAGCACTCGGGAGGCAAAGGTAGGAGGATTGCTGTGAGTTCAAGGCCACCCTGAGACTACATAGTGAATTCCAGGTCAGCCTGGGCTAGAGTGAGACCCTACCTTGAAACCCCCCCCCCAAAAAAAAAAAAAGAATTAGAAATAGGAAAGAGGAGGCAAAAACTTACAAGAAATAGGAAACGGCAATAGTGAGAACGAAAGTAGGCAATGCAAGTGAAAACAGAATGAAACAGAATAGTAATTTCAATCTAACAGGAAAAATTTGTGGAAAAAGGAAACCAAGTGTCCGTCAACTCAAATTAAACTCTGGTTTTCAATATTCACACTATGAAAGCATATTAAAACCAACACAATACTTCTGATTGCATGGTTATAAAGAGTAAGGTGACACCCTTAAGAAGCATCAGCTTGTTATAGCTGATTTTCCTCGTATGTGGCCTTATTCGCTAAATGGCTGAATGTTTGTGAATAAATATCATTCCTATTTTTAAGATCCAAATGACAGATAATTAATGAACTATACCGATAATTACAGAATTTTAATATTTATAGACATCTGTCACCTTACATTTTAAGATAGTTTTACCATATGGGCTGCTGCCTTTTAATCCCAGTAATTAAAGTTTATGAACATAGACTGTGAAAATGTAGTGATGACATTGTCAAATTGGTGATCAAGAGCCTTTCTTGCTGATACGATTTCTATTTCTATTTTAATATTTTTTTTGAATGGGGTTCCGCCATATTGCTTAGGCTGGGCTCACAGTCTCGACCCTCTAGTCTCAGCCTCTCAAGTAGGTGGGATTACAGGCAGGCACTACCCGGCAGCAAACTTTCTAAATTTCATGTTGTGACAGGGTCTCAAACCCAGGCCTGGAACTTTCTGTGTTGCTCAAACTGGCCTTGGGCTTTCAATCTGTCTGCCTCAGTGTTTGAAATCCTGGGGTTACAAGTGTGCACCACCAAACCCGACCAAGCTTCCTATTTTTATTTATGTTTTATTATTATTTATTATTATTTTTTGAGGTAGGGTCTCACTTTAGCCCAGTCTGGCCTGGGACTCACATCAATCCTCTGCTTCATGAGTACTGGGATTAAAGGCATAGACCACCATGCCCGATTGCTTCCTATTTTTTTAAAAGAAGAGTTAATTAATTTTCACAAAGTTTCAACTTATCCTAGAATCTTATTCCTTATTAAATGTGTTGTGCACTTTTCAAGTCTCTTAAATTAAACAACCTTACTGGTATTCCCTCCAGCCCTGGCTGTATGGCTCTGTTTCAGTAATACCTCTATGTGTTACCTTTGGCGAACAGGACTTCTGCCAAGGTATTTTGCAGCTCTCCAGGACTTACCTCATAGGTTGAGAAAAACGCCTCTTAACACTGCCTCTCTTTACCGCTAGGTACAGCCTCCGAGCTGATTATTGCGTTGATGTGATCTGTAGAGCTGTTCTTGTTTAAATATCACCACAGATTGGATCTGAGTTTCCCAAATCCAGATTGGATTTGACTCATCCCTCAAGGCAAGAAAAATACTTGACACATTAAAAATGTCTTCGCAAGAATGGCAATGTCCCAACTCTTCTGGAAATGTCTTTCTTGGTGTAGGATGGGGAGAGGAGATTTAATTCATCAAGAGATTAGCGTACAGCAGCCAATGGTCAGCTTGTCCATAAGCTGGGGCTTTGGCCATCACTTTAGCCCCTGAATCAGGAAGCCAGCAGGCCATAAGATGGACTGACAGGAAGTCAAGTGTTAACACTACTAACAGTCAGGAAGTTAAACAATAACCTCCCAACAATTGGCCCAATGGTCTGGACTGTTAATAACTGAGAAAACTCTTCTTTTCAGTTTCCTCTTCATTGCTGGACCAACGAGAAAGTCAAGTATGCAGACCTGACCAAGCACATAGGACGACCCATGCCAACTGCCTCCAAGGAAGGCATACCCAACCCATTCCATTTTCCCCACTGTAAACCGTTCACTCTCCTCTGTCTGCCCTTGAGTCTGCCAGGATGCAAACCATGGTCAGAACTCCTGGGCTCTGTTTCCACACGTGTGTTTGTGTGTGTGTACACGAGTGTGCCAGGACCTCCTGCCATTGTAAACATGCTCCAGGCACTCACACCACCTTTATTTTTATTTATTTTTAAAAATATTTTATTTATTTATTTTCAAGCAGAGAAATACAGAGAGAGAGAGAGAGAGAGAGAGAGAGAGAGAGAGAGAGAGAGAGAGAGAGAGAGAGAGAGAGAGAGA
>PVHP010047548.1:0-12765 GCA_004024765.1 Zapus hudsonius
ATATATATATATATATATTAAAATTTAAAAAAAAAAGAAAAGAAGCTTCCTCAGTCATATTCTCTCCCCACAAGAGTTTGCACGCTGGTTAGTGGTCGGGGGAAAAGTAAATCATAAATTGAAACAAGTAACCATTTAGAGGAAGTGTGAGATGCCAGCTAGGCACAAAGATGGGGTGATTGACTGATTGGCTGTGGTTATAGGTCTCTTGCTTATCCCACCAGCAGTCTTAATACTCACCCACCATGACTCAGGGAACTGAGCGGAAGAGGGGGTGGAAAGATTGTAAGAGCCATGGTGGGGGAAAACTCCCAGAGACATGGCCTCCCTCAGTAGCAACATGCAAAGGAGGTGGAACCAGGTTGTCTCCTAGGCTGTCCATAACCTCCAACCCGATGGTCTGATCCAGTTTGCACACGGAGGAGGATATCCATTGGTTGGGGACAGGAAAGAGGGAAATCGGGGAACTGGGGATACCAACACATTATTTGATCACTCAATGTATCTAATTTACAGATAATAAAGAAAAAAAAAAAGAGCCGGGCATGGTGGTGCATGCCTTTAATCCCAGCACTCGGGAGGCAGAGGTAGGAGGATCACCATGAGTTGGAGGCCACCCTGAGACTACATAGTGAATTCCAGGTCAGCCTGGGCTAGAGCGAGACCCTACCTTGAAAAATCAAAAGAAAAAGAAATAAGAAGCCAGGTGTGATGGCACACGCCTTTAGTCCCAGCACTCGGGAGGCAGAGGTAGAAGGATCACCATGAGTTGGAGGCCACCCTGAGACTACATAGAGAATTCCAGGTCAACCTGGGCTAGAGGGAGACCCTACCTCGAAAAACCAAAAAGAAAAAAAAAGAGGGGGTGATTGATGTTTTCTGGGAAAATGACTTTAAACTGAATCTAATCTGAGTAGTTTTCATATACACGAGATTGAGATGGGTGTAATTTTATTTGAGGGGCTTTAAATGCAAACCCTAAACCAGACTGAGAAGGGCGATCACTGAATTATTCAGAAGTCAGGAGGGAGAGTCCTTGAACTAAGGAAGGGGGAATAGAAGGTTAGTTGGAAAACCAAAGGGTGTGGAGCCAACATGGAGATGGTCTAAGGGCCCATGCATATCCCCAACCCCCTGGCAGCAGCTAAGGAGAAACAAAATCTCCTTTCCTGCCTTTAGAGCCCTGGCTTCTTCGTGTGCACCTGAGTGATTTCAGCTGTGCAGCAGGTAGCTGGGCAAATGAGTGTGGTAAGTTCCCTCTCAAGGTGATGATGGGAACAAAGAACCCAGTCACGGGAACAATTGTGCCAGCATGGAAGAATGAAGGTATGCATGTCCAGGACACTGACTTTATGATGGTGTGAGTGGTAGAAAGAGTGAGAGAATGAGGCTTAAAGCGAAAGCAGAGACGGTGTGAGCAAGAACCTTTGTGGGCCACGAAAAAGCAGAGCTGGACTTTATAATGAACTTAGGAGAATCCACTGAAGAATTTCTGTTAAAAGCACACACCTTTCAGGTGGCAGAGGATCACTGTGAGTTCAAAGTCACCCTGAGACTACATAGTGAATTCCAGGTCAGCCTGGGCTACAGTGAGCCCCTACCTTGAAAAGAAATACATATATACGTGTGTGTGCATATGTGATATATATATATATATATATATATATATATATATATATATATATATATATATATATCACAAAATGCACAAATTCCTAAACTGAGGCAAAAAAAAAATCCTTCCACTGCTATGAACAGATGGTGTTAGAACTTTCCTGAATGGAGTTGCACTGGAACAGCTTTTAGTTCCCTGTTCCACCCTGGAGCAGAGCCCCAGAGCCTCTGCAATAATCTATGTGTAGATGGATAACAAGTGAGAGGTACATCAGCAAGCCAGCCCAGAAGCACCATGGGAACCAGAGCTAGAGAACACTGCCCTTGAAAAATGTCAACAACCACCTGCATCAATCTAGAAAGTACTAGACACTCTAGGCAATGGAAATTCAGTGGTCCAAACACACAATGCATGTCAGGGCTGGCTCAGTGGTTAAGGCACTTGCATGCAAAGCCTAGTGATCAAGGTTTGATTTCCCAAGGCCCACAGAAAGCCAGATGTACAAGCTGGTACATGCATCTCGAGTTAATTTGCAATAGCTGGAGGCCCTAGTGTGCCCATTCTCTCTCTCTCTCTCTCTCTCTCTCTCTCTCTCCATTCACCCATCCATCTATAATCCATCTGCTTACAAATAAATAAATGTATGCATAATGGTACACAGCAAAATATTTTTTAAAAGAGCTGAAGGTTAATGTCACAGAAAAATCAAGTCAGATTAAAGCATGAACCATACTTGACTGGTCACTTAGAAGAGCAAAGGTTCTTGAAGGGAGGGCTGAAGAGATGGCTTAGTGGTTAAGGCATCTGCCTGCATTGTAGAAGGACCATAGTTTGATTCCCCAGTGCCCATATAAAGCCAGATGCACAAGAGGGCGCATGTGTCTGGCTCTCTCTCTCTCTCTCTCTCTCTCTCTCTCTCTCTCTCTCTCTCTCTCTCTCTGCCTCTCTCAAATAAATAAATAAAATATTTTTTTAAAAAAGGTTCTTGGAGGGAGACTTCAACCACTGCACTTTGAGCCGACTAATTCAGAAGGGCAGACCAGGAACATTAGCTTCTCAGTGAGAACCTCAGCTGAGAAGACAAAAATAGAGACTAGTCCAGTCCTGGGAGAGTATTTTTCAGATGTGCACAGTACCACACCAGGAGATGCCAAGAGCTTACTAGAACACACAGACATATGTACAAGAGAGAAGTGGCATTTTCAACCAATTCCATAACATGTTTTACAACAGAATATGGATTAAGATATTAAAATTACAATGAGCACAATTCATTTTAATTCGTAATGATTCTTGGCTTATACTTTGGTTTAAATCTACTTGAACGTTAGAAGGCAACTCTGAGACCCCAGGATTTCAATCATGCTCAGACGAAGAAGTGAACAGACACCATGGTGTTATTTAGTAGTAAAGATAGGCAAGGATCAAGAACCTTGATCAGAGGGAGATTCAGGGGCTGCAGGGAGAAGGCTTAATCAGCAAAATTGGGGCTCCAGAGTAAGTTCCAAGTCAGCCTAGGATAGAGTGAGACCCTACCTCAAAACAAAACAAACGAAATCAGATCCTCCACCAATGGTCTGAGACACCAATGGTTATGGGTACATCAAGCCAGCAGAGATGGATGGAACGCTGTGTCCCCTTCTCCCCATCCACCCTCAGTTGGCACACAAGCCTGGTGTTCCTGAAGCTAACAGCATACAGTTGTAACTCTCCAGTTAGGAACACCACAGAGCTTGGGAAACTGGGTCATGAGGTTGCCACAGGGAACCATCTGTCTGGCAAGTTTGTCTGACTTCCTCCTCCTCCCTGGGATCCTGTGGTACAATGCCCAGTAGGCAAGATAAGAGAAAGGTTAGCAGAGCTTTCTGTCCCAGCAGCAAAAAAATATTTGATTCAAATCACGATGAATATGAGAAACTCAGGCACCTCAATGTTTCCACAGGCAACACGGTGGCCAATAAATTGATAAGTATTTGTCTAGAACCTTCTTTGTGCACATAAATCCTTTTTTTGAGTGTCAATCATGTTCCAACCCATCCACACAGACAGCATGTAAGAGGAAATTTTGAGCCTGCTACCAAACAATCGGGCAATGCAAATCAAGATGTTTTTGAAACAGATAGTTATGAATCTTTCATTCATAGTAGCTAACTAGAAACACATGAGCTATACACATCGGGAGGATCGGTTCAAGGGGGTGTAATTTGAGAGGTAAGCTGGAGAGGCTTCCTCCAGGAAAGCAGGAGGCCACTTGCCTCTTCCCAACAAGTGAAATGCGAAAGCAATTTTACAACTTTGCAATGCAAATGGCCACATTAAAGTTATCTCTACTCAAAATTCAAGATAATACCTTTTCCCCCATTCTTAAAAACACTTTTACAACCACCATAAAGCCTTTAGTGTGACGTCATCTTACGAATAAAGCTTCTTTGTTCCTGAGATTTCCTGGGGAAAAAAAATCTGAATAGTGTATATAAAAATAACACAAACTGTACTTGTCTGATCTGATACTAAACTGACCTTAACAGCTGAAAGTCTTGCAAAGGAAGTAATGGGATGCTGTAAGTTTTCCCAAAGTTCCTAAGTAACAAATAGTCCTTTGTGAAATTATTATAAATTCATACATAATTTGGAAATAGACTGATTTTATAACCAACAACATCAATACACCTAAAAAATACAAAATGAATATCTCCACGTTTGAACAGGGAAATGTGAATTTCTGGATATCGGAATAGAGAAATGTGAATAATAATAGACAGAAGCCTGAAAGGTCATCCTTTATTTTCCACAATTTTGACCTTTTACCTGGAATCTAATGGTTCTTTAAGATTTGTCTTTTGAGACAGGGTGACACTATGTAGCCCAGGCTGGCCTCAAACTCGAAGCCTCTCAAGTGCTAGGATTACAGGCATGAGCAGCCACACCGAGGTCTTCTTTGAAGTGTTTATGAGTATCAGGTTCTCATGGGATGTGGTGGTATATGTCTGTCATCCCAGCATTTGGCTGGGATCAAGAGTTCTAGGCAAGCCTGAGATACATCAGACCGTGACTCAAAAAAGAGGGGGAGGTTGGAGAGATGGCTGAGATTAAAGCATTTGCCTTCAAAGCCTAAAGACCTGGGTTCAATTCCCCAGTACCCACATAAAAGCCAGGTGCATAAAGTAGCACATGCATCTGGAGTTCTTTTGCAGGAGCTAGAGGTCCTGGTACACCCATTCTCATTCTCTCTCTCTCTCTCTCTCTCTCTCTTTTCTCTTTCTTCTTGCAAATAAATAAATAAATAAATAAATAAATAAATAAATAAATAAATAAATAAATAAAAAACAACAAATTAAGATCCTAACACTGAACTGGGCAAGAATTGGGTCTATCTTAGTAATTACAACATCCTGATTTCTTTCTACACTCAATAGGCCATTATTTAATATGTCCCTTGTTGAAAGATAAATTCCATTAACTGAAACACAATTATCTTAAATAAAACTGTATATGTGCAGAAATAAAGAATCAAGAAATTAAACCAATGGACCGCATAATGATACAGCCAGCTCTCTGATCTACTGTCTCAGAAAGATCCTTGGAGAAAGAAGCCTGACAGAGATCGTACAAGATCAACACCCCTATAGCAAACAAGACCTGCTCAGGTTCAAAGGCAAGTTCAATGAATGTGGATTTTGTTCAACTCAGTATTCATTTGTGGCTGCTGGCAATAGTCTTTTTTCTGCCCAGTCCATTGCCCCTTTCAGTGTACTAAACAAACATTGCTTTTGTTTAAAAAAAAGATGAATTTTTGTGATATGTTTTTTCAAGGCAGAGTCTCATTCTAGGTCAGTCTGACCTGGAGTTCACTATGTAGTCTCAGGCTGGCCTTGAACTCATGGCAATCCTCCTACCTTTGCCTCCTGAGTGCTGGGATTAAAAAGAGTGAGCCACCAAACACAACTAAAAAAAATACATTTGTAAAGATTATAAGAGCCGTGGTGGGGGAGACTATCCAGAGGCATGGCACCCTTCAGTAACAACACACTTGGGCCAGGAGGACCGGGCTGAGTACTAGGCTATCCATGGTCCCCTGCCCCAAGGACTGATCCAGACTGTGTAAGGAGGAGGATATCCAGCTGATTGGGGATGGGGAGGGGGGCATTGGGGAATTGGGGATAACAATTCATTGTTTGCCCACTGAATAATGTAACTCATTATGGACAATAAATATATATTTAAGACTTTAAAAAAATACATTTGTATTCCTGGTTCTCTTTTACAATTTTACCTCTAAAAGATAATTTTGTCCAAGTATTATTCTTTCCAGTGATTCCTGATGGTTGACAACAGAATTTTTATAACATTCAGCAAGAGGACAGAGGAAGAGAAAGCTAAAATGACCAGAGATAGAAGCATCTAGTCTTTCAGAGAGAAAACAATTCCTCTAGCTGCATTCATTTGTCTGATGTTAAGCCATATTAAGCCATGTGTTCATTACTCTCGTCAGAAACAAGAGGGTCTTGGGTTTTGGAAGGGAGAAAAGCTTGGCAGCTAACCTAAAAAAGTTCACCCTAAATTGACATCCACTTTCTTGGAACTCACCTCAAGCTGCATTAGCCTCTGTGGATAAGCAAGCATTTGTTATTCCTCATGCCCCAAATCCAATTAGTGTTCACAGAGCCCAATAAATCAAGGTTAGCCAGAAATACCTACCTGCTAAGTATAGCTATTTCCATGTTTGGAATGAAAAGCTTTTTATTTTGTCTTTATTTATTGAATAAATATTTAATAGATTCTTACAGCAAATAGCACACTGTTTCTTACAACACGTAATCAAAGTGCCTTAAACAGCCCATGGACAGTGCAATTGGGGTTAAAAATGGTATCGTGGGCTGGAGAGATGGCTCTGTTGTTAAAGGCATTTGCTTGCAAAGCCTGATAGCCTGGATTCAATTCCACAGTATCCACATGAAGCCAGATGCACAATGTGGTTGGTGCATGTGTCTGGAGTTCATTTGCAGTGACAGAAGTCCCTGAAGCCCCCATTCTCATTCATTCATTCACTGTCTCTCTGCTTACAAATAAATAGATAAATAAAAATATATTTTAAAAAAATGGTTTTGGGAGCTGGACGTGGTGACGCACACCTTTAATCCCAGCACTCAGGAGGCTGAAGTAGGAGGATCACTGTGAGTTCAAGGCCAGCCTGAGACTACATGGTGAATTCCAGGTCAGCCTAGACTAGAGCTAGACCCTACCTCAAAAAACAAATGGCTCTGGGTTCTGAGGGAACTTTACTCTTCCACTAGTGCTACCAGGAAACTATTTCTGTGCCATTAGATCTCCTACCTCTCTCTGTTCTTCCAATCTTTTACGATGTGAACTATTAGGTCACAATCTTAATTTATCTTTCTATTTCTAGGTAACCACAGCTTCACTGCATTAATGATTCTGAAAACCATAAATATAACACAAAATGAAACTGCTCTCCATCGAGTCCCATATCTAAGGTCTTCTATCCTGAAATGCAGTGGACGCTTACAAAATCATGCTTCAACACGACTATTAACCACCTAGCCCAAAGGGAAGGTATCAGTAATGAGATTGCAGATACAAGTGGAGGAGGGAAACCCTGGAGGCCAGACAAGATCCTTATTCATGTTTGAAGACCAACCCTTTCCAATACCATGGTGTGCACATTGAATGACATATGTGTGTGTATAAAATGGTACATATGTATACATACATATATCTAAATATAGATAGTGATTATATATCTAGATCTAGATATATGTAGCAGTTACCATCTCCTTGCTGAAACAAAACCAGCAAGCTGCTTATGGAAAGAGTGTATTTGGGGCTTAGAGTTCAAAAGAAGTTTCATCATGGCAGGGCAAGCCTGACCAGGCCTGAGCAGGAACAGACAGCTGGGCATCACATCTCCACAGCAGCAGGGAGGAGGTAGAAGAAGTGAGCAAGGCACTGGTGAGCAGGACTGGACTATGAAATCCCAAAGTCCACCCCAGTGACACCCTCCTCCAGCAAGGCCCCACCTACCAAAAACTCCACCAGCCTGAGCACTATGTAGGAGGCTTAATCACAAAGACATGAGGCAGCTATGGGGGACATTTTATATTCAAATCACCACAATCATTACATAAATAAATGTAGCAAATCATGGTGGATCTAACTAGTACAAAAATTTCACAGTGATAAAATGCGTTCCAGTTAAAGTTAGCACAGTCAGCATATCTACACTAGCCAAGATTTGGTTCCCTTCATGATGAAATTGGCCATTTTCTAAATAACCTACTTGCTACCCAAATAAGATGAAAACTTCAGTCACTCCTTCATTTTAAAGCTGCCTTAACTTGACCTTGACAGCCACAGCTAACATGCATCTCTCTGTGGTTCACACGTCCCTCTCCATGACTGATGTCTCACCAGGCCCTGAGAAAGTTCAAATTGTAACTGGAAATTATGAAAAATTACATTTTTCAAGTGCGGTCATCTGAGGGTTGAAGGAGGCCAGAAACCAAGGCTGGAGCATGTGAGCAGAAGGGAAGAGGAACAGAATGGAAAGGGGTGTGGAGGGAAGGCACACATAGTCATCTGTTTGCCTGGAGACTTTTTAAAAATTTTTATTTGTAAGCAGAGAGAGAGAGAGAGAGAGAGAGAGAATGAGTAGGGGTACACAAGGATCCACTGCAGAGGAACTCCAGATACATGGGTACTGGGGTAACTGAACCCCAGTCTTTAGGCTCTCGAAATAACTGCCTTAACTGCTAAGCCATGAGACTTCTCCAGCCTGAGACATTTTTGTTTGTTTGCTTTTCGAGGTAGGGTCTCACTCTACCCCAGACTGACCTGAAATTCCCTATATAGTCTCAGGGTGGCCAGGAACTCATAGAGATCCTCCTACCTCTGCCTCCAGAGTGCTGGGATTAAAGGCGTGTGCCACCACACCTGGTCTATTATTCTTTCTAAACTGTTGTTTAGGCTTAGCTTTGTGGACAATTCATTTAAAGATAGTCGCTATAGTGACGCCATAGTAATTTAGGCAAATTCATGAGCTACCAGGCATTAAAATGTGTAGACATTTATTTTCTTCAATGACCAAAAAACCACCTAACACACGTTCTTCAGGGACAAGCATTAATGCCACACCTTTAGGTGGCTGAGGATCATAGGAATAATGGCAAGAATTGGCCAACTGGCCAGATTTTTATCACAGAAAGAATTCCATTGCTTGTAAATTATTCAGAAGCTATCAAAGCCCCACAGAAGAACCAACGGAAGGAGGACTAACAAAATTATTGTTTTCTCTTGACTAAAAGGATCTTGATGTGTAAAATATATATAACGCTGCAGCTTGGAGTGCACAGTCCTGAAAATAGACTGCACAGGAGGAGATCTGATGATACAGATAAACACAAAAAGTAATAAGCTCAATGTAAAGATAGGGCTTCAGAATCGGCGTTCCTAGATTAAAGGGCAATACTTTTAATTGCCAAATATACATAGGCTGTCATGAAAGAGCTCAACTTTTTATGACACACTGGAAGGAGAAACTGGAGATTACTTACATATGTTTGTGCATGTACAACACAGACAAGCTGTACACACTTATTTAGGGGAAGCAGAAATCTACAGACATAGCAATGTTCTACTTTCTTCCATATAAGAATTAAATAATCCCACAGAGACTGCAGATCCCGGCAGAGAATAGGTCATTAATAAATTATTCACCCTGTGAATTCAAAAAATCTAGGACCTCTCCTCTTAACACTACAAAGTAAGTTCTTTTAAATGTGAGAAATTTTCACCAGCAATGCGATTAAGTGCATCTCCTCGACCTCCAAAGTACAGTTTTCTTTAAATTTTATAAATTGGAATACCTAGAATCATCATATATTACATTCACACATAAAAATCACTACTGCCCTTAAATGTAAGAATTATTATAGAAAACCAAATACACTATACACAAAGCACTTTCAAAAGGGAGTGAATTCCCATTTATTATTACACAAAGCACTTTCAAAAGGGAGTGAATTCCCATTTATTTTCCTTTATGGCTTCATTTTGTCTTGTACTGTTTTCAACATTTAAATTTCTAATGAAATACAAACAATTATAGAATCATAAACATTGGAATCATTGGAAAAAATGTAGTGTTTAATTATCACAAACATATTTCAGACACTAGACACAATGTGTTAGTCTATTAACCCAAAAATATAATATGTATATATCTTGAGAATAAAGAGTAACATTGAGTGATAATATTCCAATAGTATTAACAAGAGATTTTTCTTGAGTTTCTTGTAAAATGAAACTCAATAATGTGTTTTCCCCCAAAAGTACAAACTTCTCTTCTTTTTATTAGTTTTTATTTTTTTTCCGTTTGAACATGGGGTTTTATTCAGGAGCCATGAATCTGAGATTCTCAAAATGAGACAATAACCCAACCAAGACTGATTAACACAGAGCTTTAGGACAGAGCACAATATTGAACAAAACCAGTCTGATTTTAACATATATTAGGCACATTTTGACAGACATCAAGTTTTTCTTTTCTTTTTGCTTTTTTTCCCCCCTGAGGTAGAGTCTCACTCTAGCCCAAGCTGACCTGGTACTCACTTTATAGTCCCAGGCTGACCTCGAACTCACAGCAATCCATCTACTGCCTTTTCTTTTATTCTTTGGCAGTTCTGGGGATTGAACCCAGGGCCTCACACAGACTACGGAAGCACCCTACTACTTAGCTATAACCCTAGTGCTGTCTTCATTTATTTTCATAGTTACTTTTTCTTTCCATTTTACTTCTTTGATGTTGAAGATACAATTTTCAACTATCAAATTCTGACTTTTTATCAACTGCATAATTCACTTAACCAGTAATCTTAGTGCATTCCCACGTATTGTGGTCAGTTTCTGTTGAGAACCTGCTTGTGACTCGGAATTCTGGACTGACTGAAATGGCCCTGCCTTCAAAAGCCGTCACATGCTTAAACTGTGCTGCTACTAAACAGAAGAACGGTTAGAGAGGGAACCTCCAACTCCATCCGAAACATAGAAGCCCTCTTTCTGAGGTCCCATGGAGTCAGTTGACTATCACAGGGCCTTCTGCACAAAGGGAGGGATTCAGAAAGCCCTGGGATTAGAAGAAGAGATGTATGCAACTTGGCAACCGGTTCCATAGCCACCCTTCCTTTCCACCACAGGGTACTCAATACTCTCTCCTCCTGCTCCTTATACCATGGGAAATAAGTGGCCATTCAGTTCTCTGTCGACTCAGAGAGTGAGAATGCACAATACCCACCACGCCCACCATGCCGACTCAGCACTGTCACTGTGTCCAAGTCTGCCTGGGGTGCCCAGGAGTCCCATCTCATAGGCTCACTCTCAGCATCCAAACTTCACCCTATGAGACTTTCCTTGCTTCCTTGGCCACAGGAAGCCTCTCTTGCTTACTACACCCTAGAATGAACACACACACACACACACACACACACACACACACACACACACACACTTTTTTTCCACTAGCATTTTCTCCAACAACTATATCAAATACATAGCACTGTTGGTTCCCAGATCTTGAAGAAAACTAGCTCTTCGTTCCAAAGTCCATTGCCTGCTTTTTAAAAATATGTATTTATTTATTTTTATTTGCAAGCATAGAGAGATAGAAGACAGACAGAGAGAATGGAAGTGCCAGAGCTTTCAGCCTCAGCAAGTGGACCCAAGGTGCATGCGCCACTTTGTGCATATGGCTTTACGTGGAAACTGGGGGATTGAACTCAGGTTATTAGGCTTTGCAGGCAAGCGTCTTAACCGCTGAGCCATCTCTCTGGCCCCATTGCCTGCTTTTGTTTTTATATGTACACTTCCTCCACATGTACCAAAGGGCTCCTTGACTGTCTCCATTCCCTGTTGCACACCCTGAAAATGCCTTATTCCAGATGCTCTTTGTGAAAAGTCAAACATAATGTTTGCTGTGCTAACATAAAATCTGAAAGATGCTCACCTGTACCAAAAATTCCACTTTCTCAAAGAGAAGTCCAAGTGAAAAGGACAGAATGAACCTCAGACCATGTCTAGAAACCAGACTCAATGAAGTGTGTATGTACTATGCTTGAGTTTCCAAGCATATTTCTCAACTATTTCTCTTAAGTAATTTTGGAGAACATGTTTTAAAATCAAATTAAAAACACTTCCCTTTTAATTGTAATCTGTTATCAGAAAAGAACACGTTTACTTGAGTTGATGTAACCGGACACCCATTTGCAGAAATTAATCCCCCCACAGATATTGCACTTTTCACTAAAGTTAGCTCAAAATGGATCACAGACAGACCTGAATGTAAAATGAAAAAGGAGACACTTTTAGGGATAAAACAGCTCTAGGAGCTATGGCAATGACCCACCAGGTCTGCCAATCTCTTGCAAAAGTAACCATAATCTTATTTTCTGATCTACCAATCATACCCCTAGGTACTCAGCTGTTTGAAAATCGTATTGTCTACCCCAAAATACGCACATGAATGTTCCTAATGGCTTTGTTCATGGCTACCAAAATCAAGAGGAAACCGGTATATCCTTCAATAGATGAATAAACTGTGATACATCCACTCAGTAAAATGATGTCATTAAAAAATGAGCTTTTGATGCTCAAATTCTTAATCTGTTCCCTGTGTCCACTTGACAAACTCCCATCAATGCGACTTTTAAAGTTTTTCTTCTTTCTGCCTTCTGGCACAGTAAAATGCTGTAGGCTTGTCTTGTGTGTGTCTTATTTCAGTCCTAGAACAGCTATTCTCCAAAGAATTGAGTACCTGTTGTTGGGAAATCGTATCGGAAACCAACCTCTGAACCAGGCATGGTGGCACATGTCTGTAGTCCCAAAGCTGTGGAGGCTAAAGCAGAATTGTGTGTTCAAGGCTAGCCTGCGCTATATAACAATATCTGTTCAAACCCCCTTACACACACACACACACACACACACACACACACACACATATGCTTGCAAACAAATAAAATATTTTTAAATTAAGTTGGATTCGATTATAATACAAAGTTAAAAAATGAATATCCACCAGTCCAGCCCAATATAAATAAATGTTAAAGAAAAAAAAAATCTCCCAACCAGGAATAAACAAT
>PVHP010047549.1:0-12849 GCA_004024765.1 Zapus hudsonius
TGGGTAGATGGGTGGGTGGTGGGTGGATGGATGGGTGGGTGGATGGATGGATGTGTGGATGGATGGATAAGTGGTAATACCCACTCAAGAGAGCAAATTTCTGGCTTTCTCAGCTTAGTGTCAACCAGTGGGAGACCACTCCAGCCCAAGGAGGCACTGGGAACATGGGGACCTCAACCTCCACAGCATCTCTATCTGTGCTTGTGCGTGTATGCATGCGTGTGTGTGCGTGTGTGTGCCTGCATGCATGCGTGCGTGTGCGTGTGCGTGTGTGCCTGTGTTCCACGTCGGCCATGGAGACCATGGAAACGGACTTACTCATAGACCAAGGGAGCGGCTCTCCTGGGGCCATGGCTCTCAGTGCTGTTCTCCTATCATCAGAACTGCAAATGAAATAGAGACTGCATCTGGAGAGCTCAGAGGATCAAAGCAGCCCAAGAAAAGCGAAATTAAATTACCCCACGTGGCAGCAACAGCCTCCGGAAGAAACTCAGAAGGCTGAGAACAGAGAGCCGCTCAATCTTCCTAACTGCAGCCTCCGAGCTGCTGAGCTCGCTGCCTCCCCTGAGGGGAAGGGGACCAGCTCACAGACCAAAGGCTCAGCTAATATTCACATCTAGGCTTCACATACAAATCTGTATGTCTGGCTCCTCTAGGGTGACCATGCACTGGGCAGGGTCCTGTCTCATGTGACAGCTGTCTGGCCCCAGTCCGTTGGACTGCTGCGTTTTGTTGTCTTATATATATTTTGATATATTTATTTATTTATTTGGGGGGGGTTTGATGTAGGGTCTCGCTCTAGCCCAGGCTGACCTGAAATTCACTCTGTAGTCTCAGGGTGGCCTTGAACTCATGGCAATCCTCCTACCTCTGCCTCCCGAGTGCTGGGATTAAAGGCGTGTGCCACCATGCCCGGCTCTTATTTTGTTTTTGAGACAGGGTTTCACTGTCCAGTCAAAGCGATTCTAGAACTCATTCTTACCACCTCGGTCTCCTGAGTTTGGGTGTTACAAGTATATCTTGTCACACTCAGCTCTGGAATTTTCCAGATGACATCAGGCAGATAAACACCTGTTTCATGAGCCAGGCAGGAAGAAGACACCACAGTCCTGGACTCCATCTGTAGATGGGAACTTTCTCTAGCATGAGAGTGAGAAGCCGGGTGTGGTAGCTCACTCCTATAACCCCAGCACTGGAGAGGCTGAGGTAGAGGATCACTGTGAGTTCAAAACCAGCCTGGGCTACAGAGTGAATTCTAGATCAGCCTGAGCTAGAGTGAGACTCTGCATCTAGAAAAGAAGTGAGCGTGGAGTGTTCAGCATTGAGATCTCATCACACCCTCCAGGGCTCAGGGTCCATTGAAGAAGAGGTGGCGAAAGATTGTAAGAGCCAAAGGAAGGGAGGAGTGCTTACAATGCTGTCTTCCAGACACAAAGTGGCCTTGACATTCATGACCTCACCGTGGCTACCTACACAAATCCTACATAACAGGAGGGGGAAAAATGATGCCATCAAAATAGAAGAGAGACTAGTTGGAAAGAAGGGATTCAGTGGAGGGGTTTGGGGGAGAAGGAAAGGTGAGAGAGGCGTATTATCCTGGTATATTGTCTATTTTTATGGAAGTTGTCAATAAAAAGTTAAAAAATAAGAAGTGTTCAGAGATGTGCCCCAGAATGCCAGGTGGTCAGTGAGGTAGAAATATGGGTTCTGGGCATCGAGGGATGGGTCAGCCCTGCCCCTGTGACGTATGAGCTGTGTGACCTTGAACAGTGGCTTTAATCTCTGAGTCTTAGGACCCTTATTTGCACATTGGAAAAACTACCACGGACGAGCAGAGCACCCAGCTCGGGCCTGGGCTCCTGGCAGAGACCCAGAGGCTGAGGCATGCTGTCGGGCAGGAATTCATTCCAGGTCTCCTCATTGCCCATGAGCTAGGCACCCACCTGCCGTCCATGCCAACGGGGCATCTTGCACAGGTCGGATCCAGAGCCATATGGCTTATGCCTGTCATCCCGGCACTCAGGGGGCTGAGGCGGGAGTTCCAGGCCAGCCTGGGCTACAGAGCAAGACCCTGTCTCATACCAGCCCCCCCCCAGAAGAGGCACACAAGACTCTCCGTGAGAGCCATGGCACTGTGTGTAATGTAATCCCCTTTCTACAGGCTTGCTGTCCATGACTCAGTTACCCAACATCACCATCAAACAAAATATTAAATGCGGCACTGGAGAGATGGCTTAGTGGCTAAGGCACTGGTCTGCAAAGCTTACCGCCCCAAGTTCAATTCCCCAGTAGCCACGTAAAACCAGACGCACAAGGTGGCGCATGCATCTGGAGGCCCTGGTGTGCCCATTCTATTTATCTCTCTTCTCTCTATCTTTGCTTGCAAATAATGAATATTTTTTAAATATCAAACAAAAGATGTTTGCTTAATCAAAACAGACACAACTCATAAGTTTTAAATCGCATTTCTTCTCAGTGCTGGGGATGAAAGCCATGACCTCCTGTGCCCTGTACAAGTGCTCACCGCTGAGCCATTCCCCCAGCCTTACGTAACATTGAATTACAGAGCACTGATATATGCTCTTTTCTTATTAGCTATTGTTCATTTCTTACTGTGCCTACTATATGCATTATGCTTTATCATAGATGTGTAAATGCAGGGAAAATGCTACACACACACACACACACACACACACACACACACACACACACATGACTTAGCACCATCAATGTTTCCAGAATCCATGGAACATTCTGGAATGTAAGCCCTGAGGATGATGGGGAGTGGGTGAGCTGCTACACTCTGGCCAATGGAGATAGCTTTACCAGGCTGCATGTGGACTCTCTTATGCATAGCTACTTGAAAGGCCCCATTGAAAGAAAACATGGATGGCTCAGCGGTTAAGGCACTTGCCTCCAGTGCCTAAGGCCCCAGGTTCAATTCCCCAGTACCCACATAAGCCAGACCCACAAGGTGGTGGCCCTGGTGTGCTCTCTCTCTCTCTCTCTCTCTCTCTCTCTCTCTGCTTGAAAATGAATAAATAAAATATTAAAAAAAAAAAAAGAAAACGTGGAAAGGTAAACACAAGACCCTAAATAGAATGTGCAGTGTGTATCTCTGAGAAGGCTAGAAAAACAGTACTGAGTTCCCACATCAAAAAAATAAATAAATAAAATAAAAAATCCCTGAAGCTGGGCTGGAGAGATGGCTCAGTGGTTAAGGCACTTGCTTGCAAAGCCTAAGGACCAAGGCTTGGATTCCCCAGTATCTATGTAAAGCCAGATGCACAAAGTGGTGCGTGTATCTGGAGATTGTTTGCAGTGGCTGGAGGCCCTGGTGCACCCATTCTCTCTGTCTCCTCTCTCTCTCTCTCTCTGCTTGCAAATAAATAAGTGAAAATACTTTTTTAAAAACCTGAAGCCATAGTGGGCTTCTTTAATCCCAGCAGCCTGATGGCGAAATGGGAGACTGAGAAAAGAGATTTTGTTGCCAGAGCAGTAGAAAACAGCAGCAGAGTGAGATCCAGAGAGACACCTGCTCGCAGGAGGTGGAGAAGTGAGAACCAACCTGAGACTTGTCCTGTGACCTTCCCATGTGTGCCCACGTACACACACACTAAAACTTGAGAAAAAAGAACCTGAGGACTGGGGAGATGGCACTTGCTTGCAGAGCCTGACAACCTGAATTCGATTCCCCAGCACCCACATAAAGCCAGATGCACAAAGTGGTGCATGGATCTGAAGATTGCAATGACAAGAGGCCCTGTGTGTCTGCCCATTTTTTCTCTCTCCCTCCCTCCCTCCCTCTCCCTTCCTCCCTCCCTTCTTTCCCCCTCTCAAACGAATGAAAAAAAAGTAAAACTGATAAGAACAGATACTACACTTGATCTTAGCCAAAAGGCCGAGAAGCGATAGTAAATGAAAAATAGAAAGAAAGAAACTTGGAAAACAAGCAAAATGCACCCATCATGCTGGCAGGGGCGCATCTAATGTAAGGCTCCTTTTAAAAAGACAGGAGCCCTGTGCAACCCTCAGGCCGTGGCTCTGGGAGCAGGGCTGGGGCGGCAGAGGAGAGATCACACGAGGACATTCTTGCCATGCAGGGCGAGGCCAGGCCTCTGTCGGAAATTACGCTCACCGCTGACATGTATGTCACACCTGCCCTTCGAGACATCAAAAGTTTTTTGGGGGCTCGGGATCTGGCTCAGGGGTTAAAGGTACTTGCTTGAAAAGCCTGCTGATTGGGTTAAATTCTTTAGTACCTAGGTAAAGTCAGATGCACAAAGTGGTACATGTATCTGGAGCTCATTTTCAATGGCAGGAGGCCCTGGCATGCCTATTCTCTCTCTCTCTCTCTCTCTCTCTCTCTCTCTCTCTCTCTCTCTCTCTCTCTCTCTCTCTCTCTCTCTCTGTCTTTCTCTCTCTCAAATAAATAAACACTTAGAAAGTTGTCCTTTTCACTTTTTTAAACTTTTTATTGGCCACTTCCATACATATAGACAATACACTGTGATCATAATACCCCTCCCAAATCCCCTCCTCTGATCCCATCTTCTGCCCAACTAGTCTCTCTTCTCTTTATTTTTATTTTATTTTTGGTTTACACTATGATCATAATACTCCTCCTCTGATCCCTTCGTCTTTCAAACTAGTCTCTCTTCTATTTATTTTCCTTTGGGGGGGCAGGGTTTGGTTTATAAAGGTAGGGTCTCCCTCTAGCCCAGGCTGACCTGGAATTCACTATGGAGTCTCAGCTGGCCTGGAACTCATGGCGATCCTCCTACCTCTGCCTCCCGATGTTGGGATTAAAGGCGTGCGCCACCACCCCAGTCTTTCTTCTATTTTGATGGCATCATTTTTTTCCCTCCTATTATGCAGGTCTTGTGTAAGTGCTATCAGCCGCCATTGAAGTCATGAACATTAATTAAGACCCCTTTGTGTCTGGAAGACAGTATTGCAGAGCCCTCCTCCCCTTCTTTTGGCTCTTACATTCTTTCCTCCACCTCTTCCACAATGGTCCCTGAGCCTTGGAGGGTGTGATGAGATGTCCTCTCAGCACTTTGGTGAGTTTTGAGTGACCCCCACGGTCACCACCATCTGATCAGAGAAGATTCTCGCCGCCCCCTCTTCTGTGAAAGTTCTTTTTAAGGCTCTTATTCTGTCTTGGAAGGAGCTTCCTTCACAGAGAGTACAGTGGAAGTGTGTGGCCCCCACTCACTTCCGGCCACTTGGGAAGGCTTGACCACTCCAGAGCTCGGTGTGGTCATTTCCTTTGAGGTCTGCCCTGCACTCCTGTGTGGTCCACACATCCTGCATGGTGAATGATGGAACATTCTAGAAACGGCAGAAGCATACAGTGTCAGGAGATCAGGGGGGTTGGGACTTCCCTGGGATGGGAAGGGCTGGCTGTCCACTTCGCCTGGATGCTGAGCTTGGGATGGAGCTAACTGGCTTCTCTGTCCACTCCACTCGGTCCCTTGTTCCTGAGCTTTGTTCCAGCTGGGACCCCAGAGGCTTAACCCTAACCGCCTATTCCCAGACTCTCCGGTAGAGGGCGCCGTTTGCCCCCAGCCCCTGAGATCTGGCCTTCAGTGCAGGGTCACCAGCTCATGTCCAAGTCCACAGGGATTGCAGGCCTTGCTCCCCTGGCCCTCTGTGACCCAGGCCCCTTCCTGGCCGCTGAGTCTACCCTCATCCAGGTCCTTTAGTCCCACGTAGCGGCTTCTGGTGTCTTCTGACACCAGGTCCTGAAAGGTTTCCCCCTGTGGATGTCTCCAGAGAGAGGAGGAAGCCAGCCCTTCCCTTGCCACCTCATGCAAGGACCTCCAGGTTCCCAGCTCTCACCCCCTCCTCCGGGAAGCCCCACTGGGTGGCTTTCTTCCTCTCCCTGGCTTTGCTCCCCAGGGCTCCCCGTGGCCTGGCTTACCCAGCCCCACCTACACCACAGTAAGGGTGCCTCTGATCTCCAAGTCCAAGTGGAAGATTCTGGAATCAGACAGACGCATAACCCTCAGGTTGGCCTGGATCAACAGAGGCAGATACATCCTCCCTCTGGAAGCTTCTATGTCTAGACCTGTGGAAACACCTCGCTAGTGGAAACCTAATAGACACCAGTCCTCGGGGCCAAATTGGCCCCTTATCCACTGCTGTGGTTTTGGTTCCTGGAGGTCAGTGAGGTGGCTGAGTACAGGATACAATAGGATGTGCAAAGAGAAAGAGATTAGAGTCCTTCACTGCACTGCTTTACCATGAAAGCGACTCCATTATGTTACTGATCGTGGGTCTACCATAGGAAATAGCACTGTGTATGCAGGTTGCGGTGCTCCAGAGGGGGTCCAACACAAGTGCAAGGTCATCCTGACCCATTCCCCCAAGACGTGCCGCTGTCCAGCACTCCAGCTTCCTGTGTGCCGGGGTCTTCTCTGCTCATCTCTCTCTCTCTCTCTCTCTCTCTCTCTCTCTCTCTCTCTCTCTCTCTCTCATTTGGACAATAGGGGCAGAGAAGGAGTCAGCCTATGGACCATGCAGGGGACATAGTTCTTGGTAGGTGGTTTGGTGGGGCCGCCAGCCCGGGTCAAAGGAGCTTGGGGGTGAGTGTGCACCTCCACGCTGCCTTTCACTGGGGCTGGTGGCTGTAGCTAGCCCTCTGGCTTCCCAAGGCACGTCAGTGATGGATGAGATTTTAATTAAGGTAATGAGATGTTTATAATGGTGGTTATCTCTAAAATTAGGCCCTTCAGGCGATTATTCTTGGGGAATGATCCCCAGGTAGAGAGAGCTCTTTTTAGAACAGCTGGAGGTGGGGAGTGGCCTCCTCAGCTCAGAGAGATTTCCCAGCATCCTCTAGGCTGTGATGGATCAACACGGGAAAACAGGACAAGGTTTCTGCTTGGGGTTGACATCAGGGAGCACAATTGGATGACCCTGGGTACCTGATCAGCTGATAATATGCAGGAAGGGTGGCTGTTCAGAACCCAGGGTTCTGGGTTCAAGTTCTACCTTTATAACATTAGTTGGTGCTGTAAGGATCTCAGCCTCGTTCGAATCTGGGAATAAGATGAAATGCTCACAGGCCATGGAGAAGAGAGGAAGGGAGATATGTGAAAGCACTTTGTTAATAAATGTTTGGGAGCCAGACCTATGCCAGGATCTGTGCTGGGTACTGGATGCTAGGTGTGCCAGGTGCTATGCTGGGGACTGAAAACTGGGTGTTCCAGGTGCTCTACTGAGCAGAGCAGGTGCTGTGCCGGGTGTGTCAGGCACCATGCTGAAATCTGGATGTGTATCTGTGAACACATCAGGCAGGACTCCCTCGGGAGCTGACATTTCTGAAAGGTGCCCTGTTCCCTGCAACAAACAACTGGCTTCTGCAGTCACCAGCCATCACACACTGCAACTCAGGAGAAGGGTCAGCGCGCCCGTCTGCATCCAGATGTGTGGGGGAAGGGGGAGGCCTGAGCAGAGCAGAGCACAGCAGGCAGACAAGAGGCGGGAGAGGTGCCGTAGCCGCTGCCCATGGGGTTGGCCAGGGTGGCCCTGGGCCCGAGACTGCCTCCGCTAGGCAGCCTGGCAATCGAATGGACCATTCCCCGGGGCTGGCATCATTCCTGATCTGCCAGGCAGAGGCGGGAAGACCAATGGCAGAGTGGGAAGAGATTCTTGCCTGGCAACAGTTGCTCCTCCCCCGTCCTCCCTGGGCCCTGGCTGGGCAGACGCAAGGATCTGACAGCTTTGCTCTGGAAAGAGCTGCTCTGTGCCCTGGGGTGGCAGCCAGGCTGGCTCCGGGATCGTCGTGACCTCTGAGTGCAGGCAAACGGCTGCCCAGGGCAGGGAGGAGGCTTCCTCTTCATGGTTCTGCTGCCACTGGGAGACAGGAGGCCATCGCCTGTGAGGATGTGCTCTTCCACAGCAGGACGCTGTGCTGGGAACCCCAGGAGGGGGCTGGCCAAACTGCCTGCTTTGGGGACCCACGGGACCCATGGTAGCCTTGTTTTCCAGTACCCCCAGCTCCCATCCAAAGGCAGGCCTCTCCCATGGAAGACCTGAAGCAGGTCATACTTCCCTCCCTGCTTCTGCTCCTGCTCCCAGAACAGCTGCCCCAAGACATGCATCTCAGCCGCCACCCCCCCCCAGGATACCGCCCAAGTGACAGAGCGAGGCCAGAGCACAGCACCCCAAAAAGAGGCAAGCCCGGACACTTGCTATTGGCACCGGAGTGCTGAGGTCCAGGGCTTTGCCTGAGTTAGGGAGGTCAGGGTCCAGGGCTGAGAGCAGCCCCCAACCCCACAGAGATGGCTGCAGAGCCTCCCTTCATCATGAACCAGGAAGGCTGGGGCTGGCTGGTCAGCAAGGAAAGGCTTTACAAGCTAACTGAAAAGCCAAAGGGCAGGGGTACCACAGAGCGCTTGCTCAGCACGGAGAGGACCTGAGTTCCATCCCCAGCATTGCAAAGAGAGGAAGAGAAGGGAAGGAAGGAAGGAAGGGAGGGAGGGAGGGAAAGAAGGGAAAGGAAGAAGAGAGAAGATGGGCTGAAGAGATGGATTAGTGGTTAAGGCGTTTGCCTGTGACACAGAAGGACCTAAGTTCGATTCCCCAGTGCCCATGTAAAGCCAGATACACAAGAGAGCGCATGTGTCTGGAGTTCATTTGCAGGGGCTGGAGGCCCTGATGAGCCCATTCTCTCTCTCTCTCTCTCTCTCTCTCTCTCTCTCTCTCTCTCTCTCTCTCTCTCTCAAATAAATAAATAAAATATTTAAAAAAAGAAGAGAGAAGAGGAGAGGAGAGGGAACCCATTTCTGGGCCTGCAGAATAATCTAGAAGGAATATTATTACCACTCAACAAGTCCATGTTCCAGAAACATGTCTGAGCCAGAGGGACAGCCTGGAGAACTCAAGCTGAAACTAGGAACTTAGGGGGCTGTGCCCCCCAGCCAACATGCTTTCTTTTAACCACTGGCCATCCCTCCAGCCTGCCCAACATGCCTTCCAAACCCCCAAGTGGAATGGATTGTTGGTTAAAGGTTGGAACCCATGAGACTCGCGTGACCGAGGCCCTCAGTTAACCTCCTCCAGTCATGGAGAGAATAAAACCATGCAAAGATAACAGTTCATGGGCGCAGAACACTGGAACTGTTGCTTCCTGGTGCCAACAGATCCAGAGAAGGAACGGCCACCTGGTGGGGATGACCAACAAGGAACAGTGGTCCAGGGTTGCTGGGTGACAGGAGACAGAGCCCCTTTCTGAGCTCCATGTAACCCCTTTTCCACACTGTCCCCAAAGCTCCCCATCCACAGGGACCCCCCAACTGTGGCTCATTGTGTACCAGGAACCCTGGTGATGTAACTTGCATCCCACAGGAGGGTATTGGTGGCCTCAATTTCATTCAGATCTAAGGGACTGGCGTTTGGGTGTTCTTTCAGAATTGGACTTGTGGGGTCCTCACTATGGTGACTCTAAGGATAGCTCTCCCCTTGAAGACTTGGACAGTGCCAGAGTCCCTGAGCAGGCTCTCAGACGATCCAGTCAGGATATGGGGTCCCCGGCAAGGACTGGTTGCTTTGAAAATGGAAGGGTTCATTCTAAGGACTGGGGCTCTAGCTCAACAGGTAAGAGTACTTGCACAAGCCTGAGGGCCTGAGTTAGATCCCAGCACCCACATAAAAAGCCAGACATGGTCATGGTCACCTGTAAGTCTGGCGCTGAGAGGACCAGAGACAAGAGCTGGTGCATCTGGGTCGGTCAGTCTGTCCAAACCTTGGTTGCTTCAGGTGCAGTGAGAGTCTCAGTCTCATCTGACTTCTGCATTTATACACACACATACGTTTCAAAATAAAGGAAGGAAAGGAGCTCACTCTAATCAAGTGGTAATCCAGGGGCGCAGGGGGTGGTCTTAGCCTGGTGAGGGGGGGTCAGGACAAAGAGGACAGTGGGGAAAGAGTGGGGAAAGGCAACTGCCCACTCCATGTCCAGCAGCCCCTCCCACCATCCTTTCCGTGCTTTCTGCTTCCTCCACAGAACTAGAAAGACGACCCTGGCCCGACCTGGTAGGGCTCTGTAGGCAAGGATACCACCCTTCTCCTTGGTGGAGCCTTTACTCCGCAGGGTCCCCAGAGACCCCCATCCTGCTTGTTCACAAGCCTAACCCCTAAGTGCCAGCCAGGTGGGTGTGGCCCAGGCCTCAACAGTCACAGCCCCTCTTATGACTAGGTCTACGTTTGTTCTGGTCTCAAACTAGATCAAACCTGCAGTGAGCCCCCTGCCTCCTCCCATACTACCTCGAGGGTCCCTAAAGTACGTTCACTCCACCAGCCCCTGTCCCCAGCCCTGCAGCCTTATTCCCTGATGGTGAAGTGACACAATCAATGAATATTGTCTAGGGCACGCCACCGTGGGGTGATGGAAGAAAGGACGGGGTGTCAGAATTGATACCAGAGGCAGTTAGAGGAACTTATTAAGATTTCAGTCGCCTTAGGAGGTGCTGCTTGGGAGGCAGGGGAGCGGGTGTGACGTCACTGGGGCCCACTGGCAGGCAGGCAGCCCAGCGGAGCAGCTATTAGGCTGGGCAGAAAGGTTGTGGTAGAGAAGATCGGTCACTCCACGGAGAACGAGGGCCCTGTTGTGAGAAACGAAGGTCTTGGGTGGTCTGCCAAGACCCTAGGATCCCCGAGTTAGTGTCATGCTCCCTGTAGGAAGCGAGAGGAGCGTGGCTTTGGGCAGCTGGGCCCAGCAAGCAGGGGAGGGGCACCTTTGCTTTCCTCTGCTGTGGTCAGGACCGTCCTCAGCACAAGTCACCCGTTCCTGCCCTGATGTCACTGGGTCCCACACACCTCAAAAGAGAGAAACCAAGCAGGGGTTCAGGGTCCTGAGCCACACCATCCATGCTAATGGCTGGGGTCCTTTCGCTGTGTCGGGATGGTCCTGTTGAACACTCATGATGAAAGAAGTTGGTAAAAAACAGCACAATGGTTTGTTCATATTGATTGTCAACTTGACGGGACTTGTGAGGGTTCGTAGGCTAGGTGAGCCTCTGGACATGCCTGTGAGGGATGATCTTTTTTTTTATTTTAAAAAATGTTTTCTTTATTTATTTGAAAGAGAAAGACAGAGTAGGAAAGAGTGAGAGAATGGATGCAACAGGGCCTTCGCAATGAACTCCAGATGTATGAGCCACCTTGTGCTTGGGCTAGTGAGTGTGTTCTAGGCCAACCTGGGCAAAATAAAATGTAAAAGGAGGCTGGAGAGATTGCTCAATGGTTAAGGCACTTGCTTACAAAGTCTAAGGACCTAGGTTTGATTCAGGGATGATCTTGATTAGGTTAATCAACGTTCGAAGACCCATGTTCACTGTGGGCAGCACCATTCCATGCGTTGGGGTCCTGGACTGTAGAAAAGCAGACAGCTGTCTGGGAAGCAGCTGTCATCCCTCTCTGCCTCCCGTTCCTGCCGCCACGCCTTCCCGCCAGCATGGACTGTACCCTGGAGCTGTAAACTGAAGTAAGCCCTTCCTCCCTTAGACTGACTTTTGTCAGGTATTTTTGTCCCAGCAACGAGAAGGTGACAGATACAGACAGAGTGGACATTTAACTCCCATTCCACTCCTGAAGAAAATGGAACCGTGGAGTGGGGTACCCCACCTAAAGCAGCCTGATGTGGGGTGCATCAGGGCCTTCAACCCGGGTTACCTGACATCTGTAAAACAGATGCTGATTTCTTCTTGCTGTTGCTGTTGGAGGCTGAATGCCAGCCAGATACCCTCAATCTGTAGGCCTAGAAGAAAGACAGTTAGGCTGCTTGCTGACAGGATTCTTTCTGGGAGCTTTGGTGAGGGTCACCAAGAGGAAACAACCTCAAGAGTTGGCTGGGGAGATGGCTAAGTGGTTAAAGGTGCTTATTTGCAAAGCTCAATAGCCTGGGTTGGATTTCACGGTGCCCACATAGAAGCCAGATGCACAAAGAGGGGCGTGCCTCTGGAATTCATTTGTAGTGGCAGAAGGCCTTTGCACATCCATTCTCTCTCTCTCTCTCTCTCTCTCTCTCTCTCTCTCTCTCTCTCTCTCTCTCTCTCTCTCTCTCTTTGGTTTTTTGAGGTAGGGTCTCTCTCTAGCCCAGGCTGACCTGGAATTCACTATGTAGTCTCAGGGTGGCCTTGAACTCATGGTGATCCTCCTACCTCTACCTCCGAGTGCTGGGGTTAAAGGTGTGAGCCACTACGCCCAGCTGCACATCTATTCTCATTCTCTCTCTCTGTCTCTCTCTCTCTCCCTCGCTCTCACTCTCAAATAAGTAAAAAAATATTTTAGACAAGAACCTCAAGAGTTGTGTCGGGCGGATGCTCAGTGGATAAAGCCCTTGTCACGCCAGCATAAGCACCTGAGTCTGTACCCACGGCACCCATGTATCAAAGCAGGGCACCCAGGGGCTGGCAGAGAGACGGGAGAATCCATCCAAAGTTCAGGCGCCAGAGAGCCTAGGGACATCAGTGGCAAACCACTTGACATTCTGCCTCAAAACATTAGATGGTGAGGGCCAACAGCCTGAAGTTCTCCTCTGACCTCCACATACACGCTGCGGCCTGAGTTCCTGCACTCACAGCTCCCACACATGAACACACACACACACACACACACACACACACACACACACACACATCTCAAGGGCTTGCAGCAGGGGCTCCTGGTGGCCCAGCACTGCATCCTGCAGGGCACACCTTCAGGCACCTCACGGGTACCTGGACCAGAGCTGGTATCCATGGCAATGGGATGAATGATTCATGGAGATGAGAAGGGGACTTCTTCCTCTCCCTCCTCTCCTCTCCTCTCCTCTCCTCTCCTCTCCTCCCCTCCCCTCCC